>CM019756.1:21741077-21890644 GCA_009761765.1 Phenacoccus solenopsis
TCGCGTGACGTTAATAAGCCAGCTAAAAAAGCGAAAAACGCCAAGAAACAAGCGAAACTTAAGAGGAAATTCGTTAGATTTGGAAAAGGTTAGTAATTTGAGTATTATGTTAACTAGGGGAAAAAATGTATTTGGTAAATTTACTACAATAATATAAAGAAAATGGTACTATACCAAAATACATGTAATTTTAGGAATTATTTTTTTGTATCACCGTAAAAGTGAAAACAGTGAAGGGCAAGAGGTGTGGGAAAATGATAAATATCGTCATCAGAGGACCTATAGGACGAAGGGATACGTACTTGATTCATGCTATACGTGACTTATTAGTTAATTAAACCTAAATGAAAATACTACTGACATGGTTTGGTATATTGACTTTTAACGTCGATGAATTATATCCTCTCATTAAGATACGTAGTTACAATATCTTTCAAGATCATACTCAATGTTGTGTACAATGTACACAGTATACGTATACATGAATATAATTGATTGCTATAGCGAGGGTATCGCGCGACAGTAGTGAATACGAGACTAATTTATACGAGCATGTGAGCAATAACCGAGCATCCTTATAAATGTAAAAACATTCAATTGCCTTCTCCGCCATGAAAGTAAATTGGTGGATGTGGCAGTCCGAATGAAAATGTGCTTTCGTGAACTGTGAAATATTTACTTATGCTGAAATTATAGCGTTTAAAAATTTTTTATATTAATGGTTATAATTTTTATTTTATCAGAATTAATATTTTTCATAACTTTTTTTATATTAATTTTTCATTTTCCTTATTTAATAATTTTTTATTAAATTATAATAATTAAAAAATATTTAAATTAAATTTTATTATAGCATTAATTAACTCATTAATTTTAATTTCAAGTGTCATATAAAGTTACGAAGTCCTATTCCCTCTCCTCCGATCTCTCCATCATCAATCAGATGGGCTGTAATAGCTTGGTGTTAAGCATCAAATCATCTGAACAATAGGTCCGAAAAAATGGCGACTGATAATCACTATGTAAATTTACATTGGTACACATTACTATTTATCATTTAATATTGAATAAAAGATTGTAGTTCTTAATTCTTCACGGTAGATTTTTCTATTAAAAAAATCTCTTGATGTAAGGAATCTATGAAAAGCATAGATTGAGGTAAGGAATTATAGAAGGAAACAGAGAGAGAGAGAGAGAGAGAAAGAGAGAAAATGGAAACAATTATTACAAAATTTATTAAAACTTTAGCTTCAGTAGGGATTCGAACCAGTAACCTACGGCTTCACAGCCACACGCTTAGTTCACACAGCAATGGCGAATTAATAGGAAATGTGCAATTATTGAAGAAATATTTAGGCACACAAAGTAAACCATATGCACATTGGTATTTGAAAATTCTGAAAATTAATAATTTAAGTATAAAAATCTGATGAAGTATGAAATGGAGCTATGAAGTCTCCCCGCCCCCCCCCCCCCCAGATAGAATTATATGTTGATAATTTTTTTTTTTTCATAATTAATGACGAAAAAAAAAAAGTAAAAAAATCTTAGAAGAGAATCAAAAAAATCTTAGAAAAAATTATATTTATAAAATAAAAAAGTACAAGTCATGTAATAAAATTGAAAAATAAAAAAATTAATTTAATTATTAAACATTTATTAAAATAAAAAAAATCATATCTTGTTTTACCCTTTCTTTCCAAATCATATATATGTTGTAAACTCTTTTTTATGAAAAATTCAATAAACAATTTTTTTTTTCATTATTTGTACAGGCATTTTTAATTACTAAAACTATTACGGCAATGTAGCATTTATATTTTGTTTAGAACTTTTGACATTTCAGATCTATGCTCGAATGAACTTATCATTTGAAAATTCTGCCAACTAATAATTCAGTTCTAAGAACCAGATTAACTGTGCAACAAAGATGTTATGTCTTCCTTCACCCTACCCTCCTTTCTAAAATAGGTAGACTGTAGTTACTAATTTTTTTTTTTTTTTTTTTTCATAAAAACTGGCCTAAAAGAATGAAAATAAAATTATGTTTGAAATTAATATTTGAAATTCATAAAAATTGATAATTTAGGCGTAAATACGAAATGAAGGATGAAATGAAGATGAAGTTCTCCTTCCTCAAACATTCATTTTAAAATCAGGTAAACTGTAATAGCTGAGTTTTTCTTTTAAAAACTCAACTAAAGAAAATCCGCGTGAAGAATTATCGGAAGTTATTACGCAGATTTCCTCTTTCGATATTCAGTTAGAGGGCGTTTATTAATGAGGTGAGGCGATTTTGGAGATTTTTTGACCCCCCTCCCCTCCTGGCGAGATTTCATGAGATTTGGCTCAACTCCCCATCATCCAATCATATGTGAGATTTTTCGAAATATGTGTTTCTCGTGTAAATGTGTCGGATTTATTCAAGAAAAAATAATAATAATAATTTCGTTAAGCATTATTGAATATGATTTGGCCTTATTTTAGTAAAGAAACATCTTTTGATTAATTTAATACTATTTTTACGCAATTTTACTCTGTTTCTTGCGTAAAAAAATTACGTAATATTTGCCGAGACCCTTCCCCTCCTCAAAGTAAGATTAGATAAGACTCGATTTGACCCACATCCTTTTTGAAAGTCTCGCGTAATTGATGCCACATTCCCCCCACCCCCCCCCCTCAGACTATAATAAGTAAGTTTTCATGGAAAACCTTTAGCTAAAAATAGTCGAATTATAAAATATAAATAAAAAATGAACAGTTTTAAGAAAAAAACGATATTAAAATTGAATTATATTTTATTTTCAGTATTAATTTTTTTCACATCGATATATTTATCAGCAAATGAAGAAATTAAATCAGTTCCGACAACTCCTGCAATGAAATAGTTGGGCAAATTATCGTATTTGTTTCGTCGCAATGGCTGCGTATTTTCACTGTGGAAAAAAGGCGGTATATTTTTCGTTTCTTACAGGCTATTCGGTATAGTAACATTATCGACGATACGTGAAGAGTAACACATCGAAACGATGAATTTTAAATTTTAACGCTCCAAATGAACTATGAAAAAAATCTGTTTTTGTGCCAGAATATGCGCGGGATCGGTTCCAAAATAAATACGAAGGCATTTCGGTCGTCTCGAGAACGCTATACGCTCTCGTTAATACCGATGTGTACTGTGTACATGAACCGTACATGTGCGAGTAATTTTCCTATGGTTTCTTCGCGTGTATTATGACGGGACTTGATGAAGTAAATGGTGTCGTGCTGGTGTCGCTATCAGATTTTCTTAAAAATGCAAATGAATATTTATGAAAATGATGTACTATGCTGGATAGCCTTGCATGTGTACGGTGTTTATGTACATTATTTCGGATCACTAATGATGGAAGAAAGAGATACTGCGTTCGATTTCTGATGCATAATGGGTTAATGTTTTGTTGAAAAATTTTATTTATTTGTTGCGAAAATATTTTTGCAGCTGAATAAATCATTCGTTCAATATCAGTTGAATAGGGTATGATTTAAATTTCAAGGAAACATCTAATTAAGCATTCATTATGGTGGAAAAATTTGGACTCTTTAGAAAACCAAACGAATAGGGGCGAACAAACACGCTATCGAATGGTATAGAAAGTAGGGATGTAAAAATTTCAGTCTTCTTTGAAATTTATCTTCTTCAAATTTTTTTTTGAGGTTCGAAAATTTTTCGATTTAAAAAAAAAAAATTGAAAGAACTTAATTTTTGGCCAATTACTATTTTTCTTTTTCGTTGAGTGTGTTTTATAGTCAAAAGGCTATAACAAATGAAATCAAGAATACACCTTCATCTATCGAAAGAGAAGAGAAGAGCGGTAAAACAAAAATAATTCAAAATCAGTTTTTTTTCAATATCAGTCCAACTTATTATCAGGCTAAAACTGTCATAAATAAGGTATTACATATGGTCGAAATTGGAGTTTTGTTTAAAAATGGGGGGAAGGGGGGAGAAAAATAGTAAAAGATGCATGTATGAGAATGAAAAAATTTTAAGTCAACGATTTTTTTAAAGTTTTGGAAGTTTGGCATTTTTTTTATTGTTTCAATTTATTATTATTTTTTTTTACTGTTTTCCCTAGGCGTAGCGTCGACGGGTATGAATGAAATTATCTGAAGATATTTTGAGAAATTTTTTGTGCAATTCTGCAAAACTGTTTTTGTTGTTTTTTTTTTTATTCATTACAAAATGGCGGTTCTTTCATATTTCGAGAGGGCACGAAGAGGGGGCAAATATCTCAATATTTTCGTTTTTTAGCTCACACTAAAAAGTGAATCACAGACACGAATATATCCAAATTTCAGCCTTCCAAATACATTCGAAGAAGAGTTGAAAAAAAACTTTTTGAGGAGGTTTTGAGTCGAAAAATTTTCTCCTGGAAAGCTCAAACTTCATATGTGGAGTTGATTAGGAATCAGACTCGAGTTTTTTTTTTTTTTTTTTTGTTTTTTGCTCTTATGACTTTTCCTCCTGTCCTGGGCCCAGATTTTCTCTGTACGGCGCTGATCAGAATATACCCCCTCAAATTTATGTCAAAATAGATCCAAAATAGCGGATAGCCAAAATTTGAGAAAGGCTTGAGGAGTCCTAAAAAGCTCAGATTTTATAATTATTGTCTCGTATGATTACCAGCGATGAGAAGTACGCTGTATGTTAATTTCAGCTTCACATGTGCTATTGGAGGGGAAGAGGGGTTATGTGTTCAAAATGTGGTGGTGGTGAAGAAAAATGTGAAATTTATTGATTATGGTGTCATGTGATAAAATAAGTTTAACTTGATGAGATATTTAAATTTTAGCCTCCCAAGTCTATATGGGGGAGGGGGGGGGGAATTAGAGAAAAAAACTAAAAAATGGTTTTTGCAGAGGAAATCAAGCCATAAGGAATTTCATACGTATTGCATTTCTCCTTACCAAATTAACCTAGATAAGGTTTAACTCTGTACGTAGGATTAGTTGAAGAATCAGGAAATGATTTTTTAAATTTGTGTCAAAATTAATCAAAAATGCATCGAAAATGGTGAATGGCTAAAACTAGAGAAAGGCCTGAGGAGCATCAAATTGCTCAGATTTGATAAATGTACTCTGATATGATTACTAGTAAATTAGTAATAAGAAGTATGGTGTATGCCAATTCCAGCTTCATTCATGATTTTGGAGGCGAGGGTTAGGGCTTATTGTCCTTAAAATATCGTTGGAGTAAAGGAAAAGATGCTGTCATATGATAAAGTGAACGTAATTGGCCAATATATTTCAATTTTAGCGTCCTGAGTGAACATAGAAGAGAGTCAAAGTAGAAAAGGGATTTTGAAAGGGGAAATCGCCGTAAGAAATTTCATATATCTCGCATATCCCCTCATCAAATTGACGTAGAAAGATGAAATTTTTTATGTAGCGTTAGTTGGACATAAGAAAACGATTTTTTGAATTTGAATTAAAATCATTCAAAAGTGAATCCAAAATGACGCCTCAAGCTGCTAAAATTTGAAAAATATGGATTTTTAAATTTTTGCGTGTACAAAAAGTGCTACCTATTTCAAATGGAACTTTTTGGGTGTTTTTGAGAGGGATAAAGTGGGGTTTTGGATTCGGTAGTGGATGTGGCCTGGGGTGTTGAGAAGTTTCAAGTGACAGTAATATCTTGAAATACATACAAACCTCAATTCTCGATTAAAAATTCAGATCTAGTGATGCGACATGGGTGCTTACATTTTTTTTTGATGTGATGAAAATTTGAAAAAATGTTTTTAGAATTGTGGCCACTTCTAAAACGTAGAGATTGCATCTCCGAGGGTTCTGGGGTATCCGGCGGTGGAGACAGTCTGCCCCCTCTCCCCCTCAATTTGTATAGTATTATCTTAATTTAGTAGTAGGGTAAAAGTATACTTGAATGACTCGTATAAGCTTTTTCATTAATATATTGAAGAAAGAGGAAAGTACGCTAGTAATCTGGGATAGTTGATGTATTAGAGGTAGTTGAAGGTTGTCGTCGTGCTCGTAATGTTTGTGAAAATTCGTACGTATAAATGGGTTCATAGTGAAAGTCGAACGACGATCGCGAATGACATTATTAATGGTGACATTGATTTCGTAGTGTCAAAGGTGTCGACTTACGGAGAGTATTTTCGGACGGATTATTTTAAAAATTACGTATTACGTTGGAATCCAAGGAAGTCGATAAGTGAGGAATAAGGATGTCGGTGTGCTCGGTCGCGAACGATTTTCGAATTTCCTGTCGCCTGTGCCGGTTGTAAGAAACTAATGGTGGGTTTAATTATCGAACGAGTTGTTTCCGCGCTCACGCCTCGTAAAGTCGTCTCGTTACGGTTGTGATGCGTATGACGGGCGTATATGATAAGCGTGATCGCGATAGAGGGGAAAAGGGGAGGAAATAGACGTGGGTTAGAAGATAGGTAGACTTATTGGTTTCCAAGTTGTCATCGTTTCATCGATACTGATTACACGAGCCAGGTCAACGTAAGACTTCTCGATATTCGGATTATTAACGGCGATAAAAACAAAGGGTAAAGGGAAAAACGGTGGCGATTATCGCGCTTTAATCGTTCGTGACCGAGCCGCGGTTCTCGTTTAAATAAATTCCGTACGTGCTGATACCCTTTTCCGCTCCGCGTCGCGATTTTTACTCGACCGGGTACTTGGTTAATATTCTTAGATGGTCGAGTTGGACAAGTGAACGCCTTTCACAGTTCAGTGTGTATGGTAGAACGCGATGGTGTTTGTTCGTGGTGCGAATTTATTCCGCGGTATGTGCGCAAATGAAGTGGTAATTAAAATTTAGCGAATTTTTTTTGTCAAAAATTTTATCGGTAGTTTTTTGGGTTATTAGAGTGGAGTGCGTTGACTCGTGTGTTTTGGACGGTGGCCAGCTTCCAGAGCTGTGTTCGGTATGCGATTGTTTGGCTCTGCTGGTTTTTACTGATAAACGGTTCGGAATTTCGGATGTATACAAATGGTAATTATGGAGCCAGTGTATGAATATTGTATCGGTTTTCGTTCATTTCGTTAACGTAGTTATTGAGACGACGAAGAATCGACGTTACTTTGTTTGTGTTGGTGCGCTTCGGGTGTTATTTCGAGAGTAAATCGCGACCCGGTGGAAGTACAGTGGTTGTGAATGCCGATGGGTATGTTTCTTTTTCTTGAAAATTTCGTTTTGTTTATTATTTACGTTACGTATGACCTGATTCTTATGGTATCGGTGGATGGAAATTGAACGGGTAATGGTGCGTGTAAAAATAACGTTCGAGTGAGGCGTGTACCTATGATACTGATAAGTTGTAATCTAAAAACCGTGCTCGAATTAAGCGTATTGTTACGATCGACGATACATAGGTACGAGTCATTCGGATGATTCGAAAGGAAATAAATGGTTATTCGAAGTAATTTATTAAATCACTTATGTTTGGTATATATTTTGTTGAGATGTATTGGTGTACATATTGTCTTCGTTCTATCGCTCTATTGTTTTTTTGTTTTATTTTCTTGGGAGAAGGAGAGAGGGAAATAATATGAAAAAATTATGGCTCGAAGAAGCTGAACGGTGCCAAAATCTTTGTGTAATTGTAAAGAATAATAATTCAGTCTATGAAAGGGGAAATTACGAGATGCGAAATTAAATGAAGTGACGGAATGCTTTCGAGCCAAATTTTCATCTTCCTTCCCCTTCTTCTTGAATTCTCAATAGAATGGAAGCACATGATTGTTTCAAATTGTTCTCGATTGCATATGCAATTTATAGATTCGAAATGTATACGTATTACTTAATTTTTAGCTAAGTTATCAACTTGAAAACGACAGCAGTTACAGCCTACCTGGTTTGGGAGAGGGGTGGAGAGAGAGCGGGGTCTTCAGCTCATTGCGTTCCAGACCATTTGTAATGATCTGGGAAATGTCCAACTTTTTGGTTATATATTTTTCCCCGCATGCATAGCGCCGCCGCGTATTCATAAAATTTGCTCAAAATTTGGTGAGAGACTCTTCTTGAAAATACAAAAAAACAACTTTCTTGTTTTTCCGATACGCCTCAAAATGGCGGAACATACAAATTTTGAGAGAGACTGGAGAGGGGGTGAATCGATCAAATTTTTGGTTTTTGATATCATACGAAAGAGTGAGCCACGTACACTAACATACTCAAATTGAACTTTCCCAAGTGCATTTGGAGGGAAGTTGGAGCAAAAAATGACTTTTTGAGAAAGTCCTGAGTCATGAAATTTCTTGAATCTTCCATATTTCATCACCAAATCAATCTAGAAAAATTAAACTTTGTGTGTGGAATTAGTTAGTGACCACAATATGAGCCGGTGTTCCCAGATTAGGCGATTTATCGTCAATTGAGCGACTTGAGAAGGTGAATTGGCGACTAAAAATCGTCCTTGGCGACTAGTCGCGAAGTAGTCGATTTCAGACATTTTCGTATTTTTTTTTTTTTTTTTTTATAGACAACACTGCGAACCAAAAAAATATTGTTCTGTGTGTAGTTCTGCAATGCCAAAGTCTAAAAAATTCAAAAATTACACGTGATATCAAAGTAAAACTGAAAAAATATAGTGAACCTCAAAAAAAAAATGGCGTATTTTATGTGAAATTCAATTTTCGTGATTAGAATACGTTGCGCGCATCAATCTCGGTAAACATTTGACCGGTTAACAGTTGCGCAAAATAACAACACTGGTTGGAACACCACCACCTCCAGCATCCATCCTCATTCCAACGTAAAGGCTCGCTTCAAAACCTTTAGAATTTATTTTGAAATTTGGTATTACTGCAGTAATTTAAAACATAAAGTATTTATAATGACTGGTCTAGGTTCTAATTGGTCATACGTCACGCCTGTAATAACCAATCAGCAAGTTGGAATGTTATAAATTTACCTCGACTAACTCATAAAATAAAAACACAAATCAGCTGATGATTCAAATCACAAACGAATTTTAGTCGTTCACTGAAAACTGAACGATATTATTTAGGAAGGTAGTAATGAAACTACCTACATTTTATCACATTCTAGCGTTATGATTGGTCATTACGCACGTAACATATGACCAATTAGAACCTAGACCAGTCATTATAAATACTCTATTCAAATTCAGCCGTAAAGAAATTATTTTATTAAAACGAAATACAGAAAAAGTACAGAACGAAGTTCAAGGAAAATGCAGTTCTCCTAGAGTTCTATCGGACTTCTTCACAACATGAAAAGCACTTCTCATCGATGTGCGGGAACCAGTGGCGTCGCTAAGGGGAGGCCTGGGGAGCCTGGCCCCCTAAAAAATTTCTGGCCCCCCCTCTGGCCTCCCCAACCAAAGAATTGAAATTTTCCGTTATTTACATTTACGAAATATCTACTTCGAAAATTCCAGTGTGACTGAAAAATAAAACGAGACTTGACCTTTATAACAAAACGCTATCTGTCTGATTGTTTGCAAATTAATTCGAGTCTTCATACCATACCATTTATACCTGCTTACTTACGTTTTTTCATTCGAAGAAAATAATAAATTTGTTTTTATTAACCCTTGTACGATTTTTTCACATGAAAAAATTATTAGACCCCCTCGCAAAAAAAACACACATATTTTTAATATGAAAGACTAGAAAAATCTTAAATTCTTGGCCCCTTTTGTGCCCCCCAATTTTTAATCCTGGCGACGCCATTGGCGGGAACAAGAAAGCTCTTACAATAAAAAATAGTAAACTAAAAATAGTAGAGTACGCGTTCGAAGAAAACCGTAAAAATTCGGTTACGGGTGAAGTTTTCTCCAACGAAAACAAAATCGTACCTCGTCTTGCCTTCGGACTCGTTATCTCCCCCCCCCTCCACGTGTCTAGTGACGTCACCAAAATTTTGAAACTGATTGCAGCTTTTTGAAGGAAAATTTTTAAAAATCACTTTCCTGTGAATCATCTACACGTAGACGTGAATTTATAAACAAAGTTTCAGTCATCTTCATTTGACCGTTTAGCCGTGATGCTGTGACAAATATTTCGAGTTTCCATTTATAAAATAACTAAATAAAAAGATGTTTTTATTTAATTTATACATTATCGATATACTAATTAGTGATTGCAGCAATGACCAGGAGTCACCTAAAAATTTGACTCCGACTTGAACCTCTGACTCCAGAGTTAACTTTAAAATCTTAACTCCAGCCTCCGACTTGACTCCGGAGTCTCTGCGGTTTTGGAGTAATTTTGAAGTCATTTTGACTCCATATCCGGAGTGACTCCCAGTCCTTGCATCTATTTGAACGATAAACCTTATTAATTATTGGTTTGATTGCTACTATATATAAATCTTCAAATTCTATGTCGTATGTATCGGAAACAGTGACGGATTTAGGAGCAGGCGGATATCGCGCGTTTCTTTCTTTGTTTACAGTTTCATTGCAAAATTATTTAATACGGAACACAATAATGCAAGATCGACTAAAAGATCTTATGATTTTAAATATCGAGTTAGAAATATTTTTAAGGTTAAATTATGATGAACTTATTGATAATTTTGACAAAATGAAAGCCCATAGAAAATGCTTTCAGTTTTAAGGTTTTTAGATTCAATATAAAAAATAAAATAAATACATATATAACTAAAGCAACCTAGGTATACTCATATTTATTTCTCATTTGTTGATTATCTAAATGGATTTTTTGTTAACAAAGCGGACTCTACTCGTATCTATGTATAGGAATGTAATGAATGCTTGTATACGCGAGCGCCTTCACGGGGGCAGCTATTTTTTATAAATCTTCCATTGTCTATGTAAATCGTTTAGTATTCGGTGAAAAGGCGGATTGTGGTTTTCAATGTATAATCGACGGTCTGAATCGTCCCAATAAGGATCCACGTTCCAGAGAATGGCAGTCATTTCTTGTTCTATGGTATTATTGTAAGGTGATGTGTCAGATTTGATATCTGCGTATGGCATGAGAGCGGCGTAAGGTAGCACTGTAGTTGTAAAAAAAACGAACAAATAGAGAATTATCTGCAAATGAAATAAATAAATGAATGAATAAATAAATAAATAAATGAATAAATAAATATCAAATTTAAATATCTATGAATATCCTATCTCTTCATAATGAAGAGGTCTAATTTTTTGTTTAGGTAAAAGAAAGATTTCATTATCGAAATCGCTAAGTTGTTTAGTATTCGACTTCCGTAGAACTATGCTTACCCCTGTCGAAAAATTCGACTTCAAGCGGCGCACCGCTTGAAATCTATGAACTAAAACGTAATTTACTTCGTGAATTAGTTACCTGTTTGCTGTTTGCTTGTTACATGAAATAATCTAATCGTGTTGTCTGCACTATTCCCTCACATTGATTTTGTTTGTAAAGTGTAAACAAAAAATATATCATTATTGCCCAAAAGTTGGAAAATTTTTAATAAAAGTTTATATCTTGAAGAAAAAAATGTATATTTTAGAGAAACATAAAAATCTGCAGGTTTACGACTTCATTAATTTCCAACTAAGTAACAATGACTAATTCACAAATCATTTTTAGGCGGTATACCTGAAAGTCGGAGGTACACAAAAAAGAGGGGGTAAAAATGGACATGAACGTCCACAATTCATATACCCGAACGTCCGCAGAGGAAAACATTGGAATTTATTTGACGAGGGTAAAGTGTTTAAATGTAGAGCGCGATGTTGCCAAATCGAATAGCAATTTACAATAAAATGAAGATGAATCCTGTCTGGGCATTAAATACTTATTCATTTTAAAACCAGCTATTTTTAGAGACGATTCAGTTTGAATTTCTTTTAAAATTTCAATTATTATGCAGACAGGCAAATGAGAGGAATAAAAATTTGCTTTATAGTCTCTATGATACATCTTTATAATTATTCTTCAATTTAGTAAAGGTGTAGTCCTAAACTACCTTGATTTTTTCTCTGTTTCATTGCTATCAGTAATGATGATTTGTTCTGAATTTTTGCAGCCTTGAAATATCTTTTAAAAATACATACATTGCGTGCATTTTTTGAAAAGTCGTTTATAAAAGTTGAAAATTAATGTATGAAAGTTGTTTATATTCTAACTCTAACTCAGGTTTGCATCTAAATCTAGGAATTCTATATGGACATAATGTATAGATAGGCCATACTTATTGTGCATTAAGAAATAATGAAACAATCTTACCAATATCATTTGATGTCGGATGACTAAATCAACGCAGATACTTTAGGATTACTAGAAATTAGATATTTAAATTGAATGAAAAAATATAAAGCGAAATCAGTGGCACTAAAATATACACTAATTTTGCAAATTTTAGAAAAACATTACGTATCATGTGTGTACCAGAAAATGGATTTTCTAAAACGCGTATTTGTTTCTAGGTATATATATACTTATAAAACCAGTACTTTGATCTTTGGTTATCATATAAGCGATTTCAACAGTCATATGTGGTTGTGGTTTCTTGTGATTCGCGGAAATTTATCTCTTGAAAAAAATTCCCCATAAAAACAAGAAGTTACGTGATTCCATTAGTTATCTTTGTTTTAACACTAATCGCTATAATTAATAGTGGAGGGATATCAGCGCATGATATAATAATAGGTATTGATTCAGTTTTTTAATCAAAAGTGATTCTTTGATATAATTAGTATGAATTTAATGATCATTAAACTTGTAATTATATGTAAAGAAATTTCATGAAGTGCGCCAAAATTATGCTACAAAATCAAACAAATTATAATACATTACACAACAAGGGCGTAAAACTAGAGGAAGTCATGCTTACTCGCATCCGCTTAGGACACACCCTCCTCACCCATAAACACCTATTCAAAGGCTTTCGAGAAACTCCGCGTTGCACCTTCTGTCGAGCTTCCCCACTAACAGTTATCCACATCTTGCATGAGTGTCCAAACTTCAATAATCTCCACCAATCCACAACCATAGGCAATTCCCTAAAACTCATACCTGACGATCCTCAACTAATTTGTAATATCCCCTTAAGCGCTACCGTTTGTTCCCTGAAATATAATACCCCATCCTGACAGTAGTGTAAAAAACCATCAGCAGATAGAAACGTCAATTTAATACATCATAAAAAAAAAAAACTGTAATGCACAAGTTAATGATGCATTTTATTGTCCAAGTTGCGTAAGACATGTTATTCAATTCGTATAGGCATAAACATTACCAAAAAATGTGAATTTATACAAAATAACCCATAAACAGGATATATTAAAAATGCATATAATATTCACACAACGTTGCCACTTCTATACAAATAACGTCACTTCGATTGGTCGATGAGCACTTGAGCAGGTTAATCTCTTTATTATTCCTAGGGAATAATAACTCCATTATTCCCGGCAACATGTTCATCAATAATAGCCTACTTTTGGCACTGAAATGAATGCAGTAAAATGCTGTTTATGTGAATGAATAAAAGACATTTTCTCATTGTTTTACTTTACGACGTCATTATACCAAAACAAACCAATTTTTACATTATTATTTATTTCACCCTTCGAACCTTCAGACCTACGTTCCCTACGTTCTTTACCTCAAAGAGGGTCAAGGTGAGATTGTCTCGCGGAAATTTGAGGAGTAATTTGAAGAAGTTCCAGTTAGAAAATTCAGCTTTTGTAATGCAACATGGCTGCTTATACTTTTTTTTTCAATTAGCTTGTTAGGTTGTAATGCGTAGTTATTATTTTTATTGGAAAATTCATTTTGAAACAGTATGCAAAATTAATTTTTCTTCATTAGTAGTAGAAGTTGGCTCCAGGAACTATATCGGTACATAATTCTTATAATTTCTTTTTTTAAGCCGAAGTCCCCCAAACATATCATAAACTTCATGCGTGGCAAATCAAGATTTCTCAAAGTATCGTTCATAACATTTTTGAAACCGGAGGGAGACAAACAACATCGCTTTCATTCAGATTCAAATTCTGTTACAAAAAAAAAATAAATAGAAAATAATAAAAAAAATAAAATATTAATCAAAACCAGAGATGTTGAATTGAACAAATATGTAGTGATCGGTTTGTTGGTTTTCGGTTTGATTTTCGCTTTGGGTTACGCTTTACACATATTTCGGTTTGGTTTTCGTTACGATTTCAACGAAAAAAATCCTAAAAATGCGGTTTTTGGTTCGGATTTGTGTTTCTACATCATTGATTGTGAAGTGAAAAGGAAATTATGCTGTTGAAAAATTATTAATTTATTCATAATGGTGATGAAATTAGCGTTGAATTATTTTAATTTTCGTATAAAATCGAAAAATATAAAATAAGTTGGAAAAAATTTTTCATATCATTTCACACCCATCTATTTGGTATTCCCTCTTTTTTTTTCAGTTGAGAGGTTTTTGTTTTTTCATTATTTTTAAATCATCTTCCATTCGATATTCGACTATACATTTTTTTTCTTCGAATTTTCATGAATAAAAAATAATATAAGTATTTACAAAAAGGCAATTGAAAATTATCGGTATTAAAAAATAATATAAGGTTCTGAGTTAATTGGAAATATGATTATACCTGAAAATCAGGTATACTTCCGGTCCTATGTGCACCGAATTGCCTATACCGATGCTTACGAATGAATCATTCTTCACACAAAGAGCCAACGGTGTAGAAATGTAGTAATTGAATTGACAACAGATAGATATTATGTAGAATGTAGGCACCATGAGTCGTAGAATAAAATTAATACAGCTTGAAGATTAGGAAAAAAAAACTTCCTAAAGTATTCATTCATACACGTGAAATGATAATCACCAACGTCTGAGCTAAACGACTAGAACGTTGCTGTCGCGTCTTATGAATCTCATTTTAGGCTTTTCGTCTTCGAGTTTTGTCAGTGTATATTATACACTAAGACGTCGAACACTTATCCATATTTTGAAATGTGACACAATAGTGTGAAGAAATGAAGTTCAACCGGACGACCAAACTATGTACCTGCGTAGACCTCGTGTCGATCCAATATAGGTGTCAGATTTCGTCGTACACGTTATGTGTAGTTTTATAAACGCTCACAATTCGTGTACACCGATTAAATACATTGGCGTAGTAACCAGAATAGAGTAGTGCGTAGTAATCATTTTCGTATAATTCATAAATGTCGCTGCGATAGTTGGCGTCGATGGATGCTCGCCCAAACGACCTTGGTTACGATACGACGCATCTACAAATAAGATTATGTTTAGAATGCATCGAGATTAGCTACCGTCTGTGACGGATGATGGATTGGGTGATCTGTTCGAATATTAAAACGTAATTTTTTTTTCACGGTCTTACCTACTATAGTGATGTATGGGTATTTATGGTGAATTTTTCAACGATGAGGGGACAAGGTGACGACGAAAACAAAGGTCGGTAGAAAGTGGTAATGGTTAACGGTAGATGGAAGAGTTGGGCAAAAAACTCATTAGGTTTAGCTCATCCTTCTATGGCCACCGTAATAAAAACAAAACACGTACGCGGAGGTATTAACTTTAAACCGTGCTTCGTTAAACCGGTTATCGAGGTGCCTTTCCAAATTAAACGTGGGCTAAGCAGGTTAACAAGGGAGATCGTTTGGCTAATGTTTACGAGCCGTTTGACACATTAGGAGGTGAGATAGCTTTTGAGTGATGTGTGTCAAATGTGTATTATGGTGAGTGAAAGGGTGTGAAAAATTGAAACGAAGAGATAACTTATATACATGCATGGATATATTTTTTTTTTTTTCAAAGTGTAAAATAGTTCGAGCATGTTGTTAGAATTGTGAATTTCATTGAGAATCGAAAGAGCGAGGAAATTAAATTTTCGAATGAGGTGTTTTTATGTACACCGTGAGTAAAGCTGAATACAGGCTTCTTGCAGCCTGTAATGAAAATACTCTCATAAAACTTTCAAATAAATCTTTCAGTTTCATATAAATACATCCGAAGTCATGTATACACGTACATAAATAGCTCCAAGTTAGTACTTGGTGTACATGAAATTAGTACTTGGCACTATTCTTCACAAACACTCATCAACATTTAATTACAAACTACGATAGTCGAAAAGATTTAATTATATGTATTTACATACTCTTGTATACACCTACCAAAATATTATTCTAAGCGATAAAGGATATATGTATTGGAAGGGAAGTTAAAAGGGTGTTGGCGGAAATCGCATAGAGATAGGGTTGGCGATAGATTGCACTCTGAACCATCAATACTTCTGAGACGAAATAATTGTCATCGAGAATAGTGGAAATTTTAAGACATACTATCAACCAAGATGTAGTTCTTTGTTTTTTTTTCAGTTGTAGAAGTATTATAAAAAAATTAATTAGTGTGCTACTAATCCTGTAAAAGTCCTTCATTCTGTTGAGTGGTCCTGCAAATAGAAAACGTCCTGTAAAGTCGTGCATCTTATTTTAACCACTCCCCCTTCTAACAAAAATAGAAAATTTTGTGAAAAAAATATTTTATTCAATTTATTACGCCTTGTATTACTTGAGTCCCCCCTACACTAAAAACCTGAAAATTCTGTTTAAAAATATTTTATTAAATTAATATTTTTTATTATTTTAACCCCCTCCTCCCGCCACCTCTTCTGACAAAAATTGAAAATTTTGTAAAATAAATTAATGCGTTTTGTATTATTTTAACCCCCTCCCCCTTCTAACAAAAATTGAAAATTTTCTGAAAAAAATATTTTATTCAATTTATTGCGCCTTGTATTACTTGAGTCCCCCCCCCCCACTAAAAAAACCTGAAAATTCTGTTAAAAAATATTTTATTAAATTAATATTTTTTATTATTTTAACCCCCTCCTCCCGCCACCTCTTCTAACAAAAATTGAAAATTTTGTGAAATTAAAGTAATGCGTTTTGTATTATTTTAACCCCCTCCCCCTTCTAACAAAAATTGAAAATTTTGTGGAAAAAAAATTATTCAATTTATTGCGCCTTGTATTACTTGACCCCCCCCCACCGCTAAAAAAACTGAAAATTCTGTGAGAAAAAATATTTTATCAAATATCAAGTTACTTACTTACTTTTACTTTTTACTTTTTTCCATTAACGTGCCATATGCTGCAACATAGGCCAGAGGCACGGATGGAAGGGGGATTAAATTTGACGTAGAAGATCTGTAGATGGTAGGAATTTGAATAGATTAGCTATTGTGGAAGAATTATTGCTCATGTTTTTGAAAATGGAGGTTGGTATGTGCTTAAAAATAAACTTTTCATTAAATTATATTTTTTTTTAAAGAGATGAGGGTTGAACTTTTGGAAAATTTATATTAGAGGACTTGGAAAAGTTCTGTATTACATTTAACAAATTTTGATAGGCACCTTGTATGTTTATAAATTTGGTCTATGAAGTTTTTTAATTTTTTTCAAAAAGTACCAATTTTGGTTATTTTTAAAAACGAACGACAAATGGTTAATTTATCGAACGTGAGCACAGTATGGGCTTAATTTAGGCTATTTTGAACTCAACAAGGAAATATTACGCTCAATTTTTGTCTCACGAACCCTGTGTGCGCATTTCTGTGACAAATAGATATATATTAAACACTTTTTGGAAAAATCTGGAATTCGACCCATCCTAGTGTGTAACAAAAATTATACTTTGAAAAAAAGTAATGATAATAAGTGTCTGAAAATTACTCCATTTTACAGTTCATGAAGTTAGTGAAAATTTTAAGAAAAAGCTCTATCTTGTTATTTTATGTATTTCATTTTTTTTTTCTTTGGGAGTGAACTTCAAAAATATTTATTTGATTGATATAAAAAAAAAAGATGCGGGGTGAGAGGAGCCTGTCTCTTGCGTCGAGAGGGGACTGTGACGTTACTGACTCCTGGTGAGGGAATGATGGTTTGTTTACCTCACGGCAAGAGAGAGAGGCCTATGGACAGTTGCCTTTTAGAATAAAGTTACTAAACTTACGAAATCCCCTCCTTCACCCTCCTCCTCGAAGCTTCTAATAAACGATATTAATGGTTGAAAAATTGTTTTTTCGAAGTAAACAGAAAAAAAAACTTTCATTTAGAAACACTAAAAAAAATATATAATGAAAACGTTCATTCACGTAAAACTAAACGAGTCGGCTGACAGGCGTCTGAAGGAAGGAATTTAATCTAGAAAATAGCTAGTTCATGTACAGCGTAGCGATATCGCCGCGAAAAAGGCGCCACGATACGTCCCCAACTTGTACGTACGATTTGTCCGAGTACGAACGAGTGAGTTGGTAAAAGAGCAGACGTGGGAAGCGTGAAAAAAAGCCGAGGCTCCATCGGGGTTGAATTCGACGGATGATAATTTGCTGGAGGTACACCGATGATGGTGGAAATTTAAAATGATGGTGTTGCGTTTTTGAGGCATATAATTAGTATTTATGTAGGAAATAGAGGAGGTAGTGAGGGAAATGAATAGGTGAAGGCGACCGCCGGTAATAACATTTAAGAGGCGAAATTTAATAGAGAAATTCGGTTGCACGTTGTTACCATGGTTACGTTAAAGTTCAGGGGTGTATCATTGATTGGGCAAGAATGTGGTGTAATTTCGCATCGATGTTGTTTTCGTATGGTGCGAGAAAAAAAACCACGTATTAGGTTGTGGCGCATATGAGTAGAAAAATAACGACGATTAAATTTATTCGGCGGATGCGTTTAGATAAGAGATGTCGCGCGTGGTGACTGCGACAATTTAACGAGCGAATTTGTGTAATTGACGAACACGTTTGAATTGAATCGACCTTAAAGAATGCCCGGTGGCCCGTTAGCGTTACACTCTGATAATTATTTTCAAAGGTGTGATATACTTAGATAAGAACTCGTACCACGATTTTTATTGTACACGAGATACTTTTCCGGTATACACAGATCGTACTTGCCTCGAAGGATTGGTATAGTCTGTACCTATGTACGTAGTCGAAAGTCGAGATATATTTCTCTCCTAGGCGAGGTTCGTACTTCACACTTGCTATGGTGGTAGGACGCAGTGACGTCTGCCATCGTTATTTATTAACTTGGAACACGGATATTACATGCTGGACTGAGACATACGCCTTTTGGAGTTTAAATATAACTCGCTCGCGTTTATCATAGTTACTCGTATTTGACGACAGGAAAATTAACGCATATGTACTTACGAAATTTTTTCCCCTCTTGTGCAGGTATGTTAGATACAACAACACCTCGTACCATCGAGGACTACGGCGGTACTGTCATCAGCCGTATTTCCGATTACAATTCGAATACCTATGAAAAAGATGATACCAGTAAAGATGTGCAAGATATGGTGGATGGTAATTTTTCCTACGTTAGCAGTATCCTGTCGCAAGATGTAGACTTCATTCAAGATAATTCGGATTACCAGTGGTTTGCAGATTATAGGTAAGCATTGACTGATGAAAGATGATTTGATATACTTTTGGCCATAGGGTTTGGAGCAAGAATAATTTGCATTATTTCTTTCCTAATTTTTGTATATATTACGTGCAAACAACGTAATACGATGGAAAAATTAAAAATCTGGAATTCGACCCATCCTAGTGTGTAACAAAAATTACACTTTGAAAGAAAGTAATGATAATAAGTGTCTGAAAATTACTCCATTTTTACAGTTCATGAAGTTAGTGAAAATTTGAAGAAAAAGCTTTAGCTTGTTGTTTTATGTATTTCATATTTTTTTTTTTTTAATTGATGTGCCGTTTCATAATTAAATGTGAGTGAATTTAAAAATATTTATTTGATTGATAGGTATAAAAAAAAAGATGCGAGGTCAGAGGAGCCTGTCTCTTGCGTCGAGAGAGGACTGTGACGTCACTGACTCCTAGTGGAGAAGGATGGATAGAAAATTTAGGAACTCTAAAAACCAAACAATAATTTTTAAAAATGGAAAAATTCCGAAAACAAAAAAATCCAGCAATAAAAGATATGATGAAAAAAAGAAAAAAATTATAAAATGAAAAGAAATGTACAAAAATGGAGTAATGTTTCAAAATGAAAGTATATGAAGAAAAAAAAAATGAAAATCGAAGAACTAAGAAAGCATAGAGAAAAAACAAATTCTGAAGAAATAAAGGAAAAATGAAACCATATTGATGCCTTTGAATGAAAAAAAAATCTGAAATGTTAAAAAACTGAAAACAAAACAACAAAATAAATTTCAAAATAATGAAAAAACAACGATTTAAATTTTTTTTTAAATACTAAGTAAAAAAAAATCGAAATGAAATCAAAACATTTCATGGAATTTATTTTTTTGATTTATTTTTTTGCTAGGAATAAAAAATGTATCGTTTATAAATTTGGAGCTGAAAATGCGGTTTGATTAAAGTGATCTTTTTGTGGGAATGAGAAACTCGAAATGGTATGTTTTGTGTAATTTTGGTATCTTCAGGCCGAAGTAATTTACCTATTAATACAATTATCCATAAACTTTTTGTAACTGTAAAAAAATGCTCTAATGTAATTTTTTTTTGGATTTTGGGTAATCACTAAGTTGAGCTGAATATCGTTTTTTTTATTTTATTATTTTTTTTTTTTTCTTTCAAAAAATGAACAGGGTCTGGTCACAATAGTTGCTAAATGAATTAAAAAATGTATTATAAATATTTCATCATATAAACTTAATTTTTGGTCCCCCCCCCCCCCCCACCAGGAAATCAAGTTCGTTTTTAAATCGTTGAAATTTTCCAAAAAAATAAAACAACAACAACAAAGTTTCAGGCAATTAAAAAGTCATATTTTATCGTCCAAACATAAAAAATAATTTTTTCCGCTAATTTTGAAGTTTGGGACTCCAAAGTCTAAACTGTTTTTGAATTTTTTTCAAAAATCACAAATTTCTGTTATTTTCAAAAATGAACGACGTGCACAGTATGGACTTTATTTACCTTTTTCCAACTCGAGAAGCAAAATATAATCGAATTCGTTCCACATGGGAGTCTCAAAGTGTAAGCTTATTGATGCTAAAACATGTGTAGGAAGTCATTTTAAAGAAAGAACGTGATATTTTGGAACGCTTTGTGGGGTAAAAATTGAGCATATTTCTTTTTTGAGTCGAAAATAGCCTGAATCAACTTCATACTGTATACATGACCAATAAATTGCCCATTCGTCGTCAATTTTTAAAAATTACCCAAATTAGTGCTTTTTGAAAAAAAATATAATAATTACTTTAGACTTTCCGAAGTTTGAAAAATTTGGGACTAATTGTTTTTCAGTCTTTGGACGACAGAATTTGACTTTAGAAGGTATTAAATTTTTTTAAACTTCTACTTCATTTTGAAGGGGTATAAAACTTGAATAACTCGACTGAAATTTCATGACATCCTTTTGAAATCATTGAGCAACTCTTATTACCCTTCCTTGTAGACTTTTTGAAAAATACTTTAATTACTATTATCCTACACCAATAGGTATTTCAAAGGGTGGAGGGGGTAGAATTTTTATTTATCGAATATTCAGTAGTTATCTAGATAATTCATAGTTGTATTTATACTAGTGTCTAGATCTAGGTATTCCTTAATAATTGAAAAAAATACTCATGATAAAGGGAAGAGGGGGTCTTGTTTTATTTACTCGCCAATAACCATATTGTTGTGTTTATTTTTCAGAAAATATTATTTATTCGTATTTTTAAAATCAGGAAGTATTTTTTATCACATTTAATTATAATTTGAGAATCTTGAAGTTTCCCCCTCCATGTCTTTCTATAAAGTGTTTTCGTCCCAGTTATCAAAAAATACTTAGGCAGTGTACTACATATTATAAGTTATAAATTAAAATTATATGACTACATAACTAATGAATATTCAGTAAATGACCCCTCCCCCTCCCCCGCCTCTGTATTCCAAACCTAATTTTTTGGAAATAAGCTTAACACTAATGCTCCGCAAAGAACTTCACTTCTTCATTTTGAAAATGTTTTCAATTAATTAAAAATAAATTCGAACCTTAATCGCAATAAATTGAGCAATCGAGAAAATTTCAAATTCACGAATTTGAAAATTACGTCCTCTTTCTCAAATCGAAATAATCGTTCTCTTCCTTTCGCCTTGATGGCGGTATTAAAACGTCCAAGGTTTTCGTTATATCGTCGACTCCATTCCAGTACATTATAGGAATAAAATTTCTCATAAAGAGTTGTTAATTTCGTCGTAAAAGTGCAAATTGGTACTAGTGGTGGATATAGTTATTTAGAAATGGTCGGCGTCGTATGCCGGTCGTAGATGTTGAGAGGTGAAAGCTACGACGTGTTTATAAATGGTAGTGTTTGGATAGAGTATACATAAGATTTGCATTTTTTCGACGCGATTACTAGTAATGACTTAATGAGTAATATTGGTATATTGTTAATTTAATTACAGTTACCGTGGAGATGTTAACAACGTTTGCAGCAACAACATGCATACTAGTATACTATCATCGTTATGTACGTCGTATGGATACAACGACATGGCCAGAGATTTAGACGCTAATTTGGCTCAAGTCGATATGGAAGACTTTCGTACCGAAGATATTCATAGTTTTTTGCACGGGTTACCTCAGATTTGCTGCACCGATGTTCACGTAAGATGAATATATTGGAAAGTTTTAGTGGAAGGGGGAATTATTTTGCTGCGAGCTTTTTTTAATTTTTTTCTTTATAATTTGGTAAGATGGTAAACAAATATGACGTTTAATCCATTATAATATTAGTAATGCTTTTTTTCTTTTTAAGAATATTTTAACGAAGATAGAAATTATTTCCACCTGTAGTTGTAACTTTACACGTAATTTTTGACGGTGTTTTATCCTTTTGGTTAAATTAATTTTTTTTTGAAATATTGTAGAATGAAAAAGGGGGAGAAATGTACGCCAGCGTATCGGGTTCGATGATGATTAGATACGAATTCGATTCATCCATCAGTCCGCGTAGTACATCTCAGGTGAATAATTAGAATACGGTACTTGACTGTGTGTCGTTCTCGATGTGGTAAATAGGCGTCGGCGACTCGTCGAGTACTCGAATTATTCAGTTGCTGGCGTATGGCAATACTCGAGCATTCTCTTTGATCGCGTAACACGAATGGCTTTTTCATTGGATAATGATGGTGTAAAATTAATTAAGCGCTTTGAAGTCGATTTGAGTGGATTTTTTTCAATTCAGTCGACTCGGTGAATTTGGGATTAATTTTTAGTTGAGTTTTTAATAAAAACGATAGCTATTACAGCCCATCTGAATTGGGTAGCAAGGTAGGGGGAGGGTGGGGATCTTCAAATCTTTGCATTTCAGACCATTTGTCATCATCTAGAGCACCGATATTCATAAAAATCATTGGAAATTTGGAGAAAGATTCTTCTTGAAAATAAGAAAAAGGTACATTTTTCTTTTTCTGATATACCTCAAAATGGCGGACCACTCAAATTTCGATGGGGACTGGAGAAGAGGGGAATCGCTCAAATTTTTCGCTCTTGATCTCATATGAAAGAGTGAGTGACGGACAACAACATATCCAAATTTCAGCTTTATAAGTCCATTTGAGGGGAGTTAGAGCAAAAAAAGGCTTTTTGAGTAAGTTTTGAGTCATCAAATTTCTGGAATCTTCCATATATCCTCACCAAATCAATCTAGAAAGGTCAAATTTTGTATGTGGGGTTAGTTGGTAACCAAAATAGAACCTCTTGAATTTGGGTCAAAATGGGTCCAAAATGGCGAATCATCAAAATTTGAGTAGAACTTGAGGAGCCTCGAGATTAGTCAAAATGTTATTTATATGAATTCATATGATAATTGGAGATGAAAAGTATACAATATCCCAAATTCACCCTCACAAATGGCATTGGAGAGGAGATGGAGGGGTTATCGACCTCAAAATGTGGTGGGGGCACACCAGATATCGATATTTTTTTATTGCGGTTTCACATGATAAAATGAGCCCAAGTGACTAATATCTTCTGGTTTTAGCTTCCCAAGTGAATTTGAAGGGGAGTTAGAGCAAAAAACGGTTTTTGGAGGGGAAATTGTGGCAGGAAATTTTACGAATTCTCTTTATCTCCTTATTTAATCGACATAGATGATCAAAGTGTCCTCTTAAATTTGTGTCGAAATGGATTCAAAATGGCGGATAGTATAAATAATTTGATGATCCTTAAGTTAGCTATAATTTGAAAAATTAGTGTTCATGTGATTATTGCATGGTAAGAAAATTGAAGAGCTAAGAATCAAAACTTACTTTTGCCAGGTAGGTTGATTTTCAATAAACTGCAAAATAAGTTTCAAACGTGATTTTGCGCTATTTTGGACACCTTCAGGGGTTTTCAATATTGTAGTAGGTTTATAAACAACAATAAAATTTTATGGCAAATGTCAATTATTATTATTTTTATTATTTATATAAATATTTTCATTATAATAAATAAATTCAGTAATAAAATATTAATTGAAAATAATTTAATTGAAATTATTTGAACATTCATTCCAATATTAATTATTTTATTTTTTTCATTTTCATCAGCAATTAAAATTCTTTATTTAAAAAATGAAATTAAATCTAATTTTTTGTTCAGTGCGTTTCATATAGGAAATGTGAGTTTTGATTTTTAATTATAATTTAACGAATTTTTAATGACAAATTGTAAGGAATAATAGTGGAGGAAAGGTACATCAGCTATATGAAATTAAATCAAATATTATAACAATTAAAATTATTAGAAATCAATGATTTTGATATTATGAATATTTAAATTTTAATAATAAATTTAATTCATATATAATTTATAAACAAAATTTTAATTTTAATTTAGACCTTGAAATACTCATACCAGAATACAATACATCATAAAACACGCATCAATTTCTTTGGCAAAAATAAGTTCTGATTTTCAGCTCCTCAAATACTACATTTGTTCTAAATTTAACTTTCCAAGTGGTTTTGAAAGGGATAGAATAGGGGTTTTCAGATTTTGTGCTGGGTGTGTCCTGTAGAGACGAGGAATTCTGGTCAAACCCCAGTTAAAAACTCAGCTCCAGTAATACGGCATAGCTGCTTACTTTTTTTTTCCGGAGCACGTGAATTTTATTCTCATTTAATGGCATGTCAACTGTCGAGGCTGAATTGTTCACGCTTATTAAGGTGGTGGCGGTGTCGGAATGCATGCCTTAATCGTGTCTGCATCGGTGTAAATATCTATGGCACGCTTTATGACGCGGATTAATAAACATTCCTTCGTTTCAGTTTTGGGGGAGCGTCGAAATTTTCCACGAATATTGTGAATCACTCGAAGATTATTTATAGGAGCGTTTTTGCTTGTTTTGAGTTTTGATAGTAGATGTCATCAGTGAGCGCTGATGGTACTTGGTGTTTAATCGTTTAATCGTTCGAATTATATAAGTTCTTGGAAAAATTTACGCCAAAATGGACGATTTCGTGATTGCTCTCCTAGAAGATGGAATGTTTATAAATTCGAATATTTGTAAAAAAAACTATGTATAAGAGAATTTATAAATTAGTCAACATATGTCATATTTACGAAGAACGAATTGAGCGCTAAAGTAAACCATTTTTCGCTGTTCATTGAACCAAAAAAAAAAAAAAATTGTCGAATGACCTCGTTTCCGATTGTATATGTGAAAATAGTGAAAATAGACGAATCGTTCCATATGAACACGAGCAGTGTTTTGGTCTTATGAACTTTGATTTGGATTAATTTTTTTTTACATGTTAGTCTTACCATAGAACTAAACTATCAACCATCAGTTCTCTTCCAGACCCCTTAAGGATGGAAATAGGACATCTTTAAAACCTAATTCTTTCAGATTTTTGTGAAATTACTTCTTTCATTTTTTTCGTTTGAAAGCTTCACATTGCAATTGGACATTTTTGATGTACTACACTATGCATGAATTTACTAGGAGTCGAAAAACGATAGTCATTCTTAAAAACAGGAGTCTCGAAAGCATGAAAAAGTAAAAAAATAAGCGTAGTTTACTGTGCAAAGTCTATTAGAAAGAATAATTCGACTCTGGTACGACTGTAGAGTTCATTGAATTATGAGGAGACTGAACTCCCCAGAGTCTAGCTAGAGTGTGAATTGAATTGAGAAATTTTCCAGAGTCAGTGAGTGTATAGAATTACATCAAATTTTATGAACTCAAGATTCAATTGTAAGTTCTTGTTTCGAAACCATACAGTCGTGGGTATTTTTACTGGGAACATAGTTCAAGGAATCCCACGTCAATCCGTTACTCATACTCTGTTTTTTGATTTAGTAATCAGTATCTAATAAGAGCAGTGATTCATCAAAGACCCCGTCATAACTACCTAAAGAGCAGTAAGTAATGGCTGAAATTGTTGGAAAAAAAACTTATAATCGACAACTTCATATACCTGAAGTCCCGCGTAAACAAGGATCGCATTTAATGAGCTTCGAGGGAAGAGCAGGCCTACATTAAAGCGATCATCGCTGAGTTAAGCATGTGGCGCAAGGTGAAGGCTGCTCCAAAACGGAAATGGATTGATTTACGCAACAGTATATCTGGAATTGTTGTTAGTTACTCAGATAACGAGAGACGATAGTTAAAATTCCTTGGAACCATTTCATACAATATTAATCTTGGATTTTAAATAAAAAATGTAACTGTTTTTAATTTTTCTGTTCGGGAAAAATGGATTCGGGAAATTGGGATTCAGGATAACAGGTTTCGGGAAAAACATTTGCAGGGAAATGGTCATTCGGGAAAGTGGATTCGGGAAAATGGCTGGAAACCCTTTAATGAGGGGTCAGCTTGAGGTTTTGAGTCTTGAAATTTCTTGAATCCTCCATATCCCTCCCCCCACCACCATCAACCTAAAAACCCTCAAATTTTTATGCGAGTTTGCTTAGGCCCTAAAATATGACGACTTGAATGTGGGTCAAAATGGATTGAAAATGACGAATAGTCAGTTTTAGGAAAGTTTGAGGAACCATAAGCTCAAATGGGATGTGACGTATGCTATTTTCCAAATCCACTTTCAGAGCTTGTGTTGAAAGGGAGCAGGAAGAGTTATTGGCTTTAAAATGTGGTGGGGGAGAGGGAAAGCTCGAAAATTCTCGATAATCATGTCATGTGACTAAGTGAGCCAAAGTAACTAACATACTCTAAGTTCAGCTTGTCGAGTTGGTTTTGGAGTGAAGTTGAAGAGAGTCTTTTTGAGGGGAAGTTAGGACAGGAAATTTCATGAATCGTGCATCTCCTCACGAAATGTGCTTGGAAAGCTGAAATTTTGTATGCGGGGTTTGTATGATATCAGTCAAAATGAATCCAACATGGAGGACTGTCAAAATAGATATTGAAGACTCTCAAATATCTAAAATTACATAAATATGTGCCCTGATTTCTGTGAGCAAAAACTGCTGCATAGCCTACATGTAACTTTTCAAATGGTTATGGAAGTGATGAGTGAGATTTTTTAGACTCTTTACTGGGTGTGTATTGTGGACTTGAGGAGATTAACAACTGCCAATTTGAATAAGAACCAATTAGGTAATAATTCAGCTTCATTAATGTTACATGGTTGCTTACATTTTGTTTTTTCAATTCGAATTTTTCATTTTCATTTTTGGAGAAAAACCATTTTTTTCTTTTTTTTTTTTTTGAGTTTCACATAATCATTTTTTTAAAGTTATTTCTTTAAATCATTTATCAATTAAATAACAATTACATTGAATTGAATTACGTTTGATTTTTTTGAAACTGAATTGAAGTTAATTTTTTAATTAATTGTCGATAACTTGTCTAAAAATTTTCATTTTTTCGAAAATGCAAAAATTGAGAACCCCTATATCAAGAAAATTACGAGATGTTTTGTTATCTTGTGTCGAGATAAAGTGTAATACCGATACGAAACGATCCAATACTGAATTATTGGCGGTGATTCATCGCAGTAGATAATCTGCTGCTGAAATTACCCACAACCGAATACATTAGTCCAACGGAAACGATGAGGGTGGTTGCATTGCTGCTGCGGTATTTTAGGTAATTCGATTTCAATGAATCGACCCTTCTAAATGAGAATTTCGTTTGCAAGAGGGACAAGCCAACCTATAATGGGATTTTGTGCATGCCTTATCTTAGTGCTTTTAGTGCCCAACTAATCATACATACGTAATTAGTATAATTACGTGTATGGGATTTTAAAAAGGAAGAAATTATTAATAAGGAAACGCTTTGAAATTTAAATACGATGGTATGACGCTCAATTCGTTATTTCTAGCCGTAGGTCAACTGATTTACGAAGCTTCGGCATTTAGACGTTATAGCATTTGGTTGGTGTGACATTTACACGATATCTAAAGGGTATGTGGTCGGTGTTTTGTACAGGAGGACTCGAACGGATCATTGTATAAATCGGAAATACTATTTTCGCCGGTTAAAGAAGTACCCTTGGTGAGCTTCAGTATCGATTCGTTGGACTGCGAGGAGCACGATATTATGCTGACGTGTCAAGCTAACAAGGATAATTATACGATCGCGTTCGAAGGCTCGGTGCTGATGGAGAAGTCAACGGAAATGAACACGTGGCCGGGCATCATGGCGATGAATGTGAGTACATTGAATACGGAGATGGGTTTGTTGAAAGATGTACTCGTCATAGGCTTAGGCATCTTATTCAACTTGAAAAAAATAGTAACTTTTGAACTTTTGTGACCTTTAAAGTTGAGAAAGTAACCGAATTTTCGTGTTTTTTTTTTTTTGGACGATTATCCTATTAAAAAACAATGAAAAATTATTACTTTTATCGTACTTTTTTCACACTTTTTCCTTATTCTAATTACCCCCTTTTCTCGTCTCAAAACAATGAATATCACCACTCACAATTCTTTCATTGCTACCAAGTACCTATTAATATGAAATGCTAAAGTAAAACATAGCGTTCTTTAGTAGCGTGAAAACCCCTCTAAAGGCTTGAGAAGTACCCTTCCCCTCAATTAATCAGCTAGACTGGGGAAAGTGGGTGAAAAGATAAGTCCTGGGACTGATATTCTTTATGCAAAATTTAATTTAATGAATTCATTTTGCTTCATTTATTTATTATTTTTGTTTTTCATTATACGCTAATTATTATTTTATTTTTATTAAGAGCAAAACCATTTGCTTTTTAATTTTGAATTAAAAATTCAATATCTTTTTATAAGACAGCAATATTTATAATTTTTTTTTTATGAAATAATTTTTAAAATTTTAATGTTTAATTTTTTTAGTTGTTTAGAACAAATTATAATTTTTTTATATTTTGACTTTCCTTTCCCTCCCCCCCCCACCCAAACAAAAATCACTAATAAAAATCTTAAATTAAATAAAATATTTTTCAATGTTAAAAAAGAAAAAATGCTAAATTCGGAAAAAATTATGTTGAAAAATTATTAAAAAAAACTACTCCAATTTTTTATGTTTTTTTTTTTTAAAATTATATTCATATCATGGGTGAATAAATACAATGAATTGAACAGTTGGCGATTGAAGAGTGGGGGAGGGTTCTGAGGTAGTGAAAAATGCCTCCAGCCATTAAAAAAAATTGAAACTATGGTTTTGATTCATCTAATGGAGAGAATTCCTAGCTACTTCAACCACCACCACCACCCCCCTCCTCCTTCAATTATAAAATTTTCAAAACATATAAAAAGTTTAAAATTTGAAAAATTTGGTAGAAATCTTTTTTTCTTCATGAATAGTGGAGACGATTAATATCATATTTTAATTTTCTATCTTGTTTATGTGAAGTTTGGCAAATCACCTAGGAAAGCCATTATTTTTTCAATAAATGAAAGTGGCTGATCTTCAAATTTGTCTAGGATACGTTTTTTAATTTAAAAAAAAAAACATTCTGGTCATATAAGATACTTGAAAATTTCATAATTGAAGATAAAATCATTTTTTTTTTAAATTTCAAAATTTTAGAAAAATTATTTTGATACTTTTTGAGCTTTCCTACTTCAGAAGAAGAATTCTTGCCTTTTTCGTATTTTTCCTACCCCGGAGTTAATGGAGATCTATGTCAAGTTTTTTTTTTTTTTTTTTTTCAATGAAAATAATAATTAAATTATAATGAAAATAAAATTCACAAAATTGAAAAAAATAATAACATATCATAGGTATAAAAAAAAAATTATCACTTGGAATAAAAAAAATTTTCAAAATACTAGGCACACATTCCAGCAGTGATTCTTAATGTTTCTTCATCTTATCACTTTGACACCTATTCACAACCTTATAGAGGGTTGTTATCAAAAACTAGTACTACGATTTTTCTCAGGGAAATCATATGCAACAATTTTTTAGCAATGAAGCTTCAAAGTCCTCATTCAAGCACAAATTCAAAAAAAAAAATTTTTACCCGCATAAAAAAATTTTAATTAAATATTATCGTTCATATATTATGTATAATTATATATTAAAATAAAAGCTGATTTTAATTTATTTGAAAAACTATGTATTGTAACTAAATATATTGAAATTTTTAGTATAAATAAAACTTCGACGTTTGATTCGTGAGGTAACGACGATAATTGCTTTCAGGTAATATTTTGGAAAGCGTCGAGAAAATGAGCTTGGATACAACTAGTTCGGAGAATTCGGTTAACGTTGATAAAAATTTCATAAATAAGTCGCCATTAATATGCTCCGAGTCTCCATATACAACGTGGAGTAAATTGAAGGAGGACTCAACGGAGAATATGCTGAAACGTCAGTCTTCCGGAAACAATAACACCACCGCTTTTACCTCTTCGATTGTAAGTCGATGGGAAATAGAGGAGAGGTGAAAGGAGTGCTGTGAAATATTAATACTTTTTTTCATTTTAGATTTACGCTGATGTGAACGCGAGTTGTACATTTCTGAAGTCTCAGAGTTTACCGAATCTTAATCCAGTGAAGAGGCAATTTCCTTTTGAATAGAATGATCAACTCGACTAGACAAGACGCATTTCTCGATAGCAAAACTTCGCAACCGAGTAAGTACGAGGAAACATTGGAAAGAGTTTTATTAACGTTCTCAAACACGTGGGAGTAATCGAGAATTATTCACGCAGATCAATACATGAAAATTTACAATCTCTCTAAATCGCGTTGCGGTCGCAAAATACATCGAAGCGTGTTCCAACATAACGCTAACTTCGATCTGATCTCGCAGTTCATCAATCAGAAACACATAGCCGGGTATAAATCGTCGGACGAGCAGCTCCAGCAACAGAACCAAAGCGTAGGCGGCTTAGCGTGTAAATTTAACAAAACGCTTGATAACTTGAATGTCTCGAGTTTAGAAAAAATTAGCGAATTAGAAGGTAGAGAGGCGGTCAAAGGCTGTGACGTATTTGAAGATAGTTTAGTAGCGGATAGAACGGCGGTGGCCGAGAAATCGGCGACGATGAGCGATAGCTGTAGCAGTTTTTCTAGTCATTCTGGTAGATTAGAGTTGATGAAGAAACAAGTACCGGAGGGTACTGGACTGCCGGCTCAGAAAAGCGGGGATTATATTCGGGAGAAGTATTTCGACAGTGCCAGACAATTTGAGAAGGAGAGGAAGAGGAAGAATATGAAGAAATACGCAACCGGTGTGAAACCTATTAAGATTATGGATCGGAGTATGCAGACGTCGTCGTCGGATGGCGATGGTGCTGCGAGTCCTACGTCTAATCAGGCTAATACTGTAAGTAGTAGGTGTAGATTGGTGTAGATTTTAGTTCGTAGGTATGCGAGTACATTGATACGATGAGCTTTTTACTTTGAGTATAAATGTCATAGGGGAATAGTAACTACGCTTCCATGGTTGTATTGAAAGATAACGCCTCAAAATACAGTAGATGCCCCGTGAATTGTAATAATCGGTGATGATCAATCGATATACAAATCATTTGCCCATACTATGACTATTTTACCATCCTTGCAAGAAATAAATGGTGTCGCCATTACATTTCTTATATGATATTGACAATGATTTCGATAAAACCACCTTCAATTGCCAAACTTTTTTCTCAAAAAATATTTATAATAAAGTCATCAAATGCTTATTCAATTATTATGCTGACTCTCTTTACAAATGATCTGAAGAAATTATAACATAGATACATATGTACATCAAAGTCTCGTATGTAATCTACTAAATTTCAAAATTGTTTCTAAATTGTAATTTTAGATGAGTAGTGTTGATCATAGGAGAAAAATAATCAGTGACCAAATTCAAAAAACATCATACCGAATGATTATTTGATTCGAACACCTAAGCGAAAAAATTAGCCAAAAGGTGAATAAATTCAAAACATATGTGCATTTTAGACAACGAAAGTATAAATTAAAATTTGGCATTTCATTGATTAACGCTTTTCAGTATTGAATAAATATTATTTATGTCATTACTTTAACCTTGATAATATTATTGAAATGTATAATTTATTTCTATGAAGGAAAGATTTTTGTGCTTGTGGTGCTCAAATCAAGTAGTCACCCAGTATATGCACTCCAACAATTATAGGTAGTAGAGAGTAGGGTTGGATCGTTCGTGAACGCGTTCATGTTCAGTTCATTTTGAAAATAAAATTATGACGTTCAGTTCACGTTCACTCTAAAAATTTGTTCATTCAGTTCAGTTCACGTTCATTTAAAAAAATAGCTACGTTCAGTTCAATTTCCTGTTCGTAGTTATTTTGTTCTCGTTCAGTTCAGTTTGTGGCAAAAGTTCACAAACGTGAACGATTTTCATTACGTTTACAAAAAAAAAGTAGGAACTTTGGCTTTTAATGCTTTTATATATTATGTTCATGTTTGAGAAAAACACATTCAGTTCAGTTCACGTTCATTCAAAAAAATCTGATTTCGTTCAGTTCAGCTCATGTTCATTTTGGTGGAAAAGTTCGCGAACGATTTTCGTTCAGTTCAAAAGTGAACGACCCTGGTAGAAAGTAGAATGTTATAGTAACTAGTCCATTTTATGATTAGTTGCATGTCACGCATGTAACAACCAATCAGCAATTTGGAACATGGTTAACTACCTCGACTTACTTGTAAAATAAAAACATGAATCAACTGATGATGTAAATCAAACGAATTTCAGTCGTTCACTGAAAACTGAACAATATTATTTAGGTAGGTAGAAATGAAATTACCTAGATTTTATCACATTCTAGCCTTATGATTGGTCGTTACGCGCGTGACGTATGACCAATCAGAAACTGAACCAGTTACTGTATAGCTACTCTATAAAAATTCAGTGTAACCAACTGTTGAAAAAAATCAGCTTTTTGAAATAAAATTGTACGAAATGTTGTTATTAAGTTCCTGCTCAGGGCTGGTTAACAAAATAACGATTGTTTTATTCCATTCCGTTCTTTTGTTCAACAAAATATTAATTTTATCGTTCTGTTCTGGTTTTGTTCAAGTTAATTTGTTCTGTTTTGTTTTGTTCTGTTCTGTTCTTTTCTGCTCTGTTCTGTTTTGTTCCATTCTATTTCGTTCTTTTCTGTTCTGTTTCGATCACTGTTGTTTAGAAAGATCGAGAGAGAATGGAAACAATCCTTTATAAACAATAAGAAATACAAAAATTAGCGCAATTACACATCAACGCAGGTCTTCAAAAAACAAAAGTTGAAATTTTGATGATGCCATCGTGTGCTATAAATAAAAAAAAAGGAAAGGAAAGACGCGGGATATTGCGATATTTATAAAGAGGAAAAAATTGTTCTGTTCAGTTCAGTTCACTTTCATTTCAAGGCTGCAAAATCAATACCGAAACCGCTACATTAAACGAAAAAAAAACCGAACGTTTAAAAACCGAAACCGTTTCATTTTCGAAAACCGAAACCGAAACTGATATTGAAACGGTTTTGCGTCCCTGCTTCATTTTATTTATTTATTTTTTTTTTTTTTGTTCTTTTCCGTTCTGTTCCATTTCATTCTGTTCAGTTCTGTTCTGGTTATTGTTCATTATGAACTAAAATTTTTGTGTTCTAAATTGTTCATAATGTTCTGTTCATGTTCACCAACCCTGGTCCTACTGATTATTTTATACCTCTATTTATTATGGGCTCAGATGCTCAGAGTGACGGAGTGAGGATATGTCTTTCTTTTTTTGGGTTCATTGTTTGCAGTACAATGTAATTAAGAATACTAATGAAAGTTCTACATTTTCAATATCATTAATAAAAAAAGTTTACGATACTCGAACAGGGAAATCATGTTCACTACAATATTTTCAAATTGATGAACTTAATCCACTGCAATAAATATTTCTGAAAAAAAAAAAATAAAAACGCTTATTGAGAAAAATTAATAAAAATCAAAACTTTTGGTTTATTTCCCCTTCACCTCCCACCTACGGGAAAAATGAAACGCCTTCCGCATGAACCTGAATGTGGTTGCGTATTGCCTATGCTATAAGAAAAGGCGCACGATGGGTGATTTTCACCCATGTGCTAGTCTAGATTTATTGGATTACAAGCAGTTACTTGGTTTTCTAGAGTTTTCGTTTCTATATTATTTAAATATCGAGTAATTGGAATTTTATATAATTCACAGGTGGCTCCAAGTAAACCAGTATACGTGATGTATCCCAATTACACCTTACCCGATTTATCATTTTTGCAAGAACACGCGACCGAATTAGATCTGAAAAACGTGTTCTTATGGCCACAAAAATTTTCACCATCTCCGACCACAGAACACGCCTCCGCTTTTCCCCAGATGACCAATCGAGATGAGAAAGAGAAAAAGAAACGGCCGTGTTCTTGTCCGGATTTCGAATCGATTCAAAATAAAGGTAGTAATATTTTCTTAATGATTTCATTTCGATGAATTTTTCTCTTCCACTATTTTCTACAGACGATTGATTTTTATGCATTTATTTATTTTTTAGATTATCAACACATTCGCGATTGGGAATCTCTGATGTTTTTGTTGCCGCGCGAATATTGCCAGGTGCTAATGAAAGACCCTAAGTTGAAAAAATACGCGGAGAAAATGGAAGATTTGGGACGATCGTTGATTTGCACCTCGGTAGCGGAATCTGAAACGAAACCAGATTACGTTTCGAACTGTAGTACTGGTACTCCGCCGTCATCAGGGTTCCGCGGATCGTCTACGTTGTTGACTGATTCTGGTGGATCGGCTAATAAATACGAAGATGCTGGTAAAAGACCACCGTTACCTAAGGGTATATTGAGGAATCCAGTTTTACAAAATATCAAATCGAGGAAAAACTTCATGAATACGAAAAGGTACTTGGTGTTGTAATGTAATGAAATGGTTTTAAAATTTGTTTTTTTTTTCACTTAAGTTTTTAATTTAAAAATAATAGTTATTGTGGCATACCTGATTTGGGAAGGAGGGGTCGAAGGAGGGTAGAGTTGTCATTTATGTTTGCGTTCCAGATTATTTGTAATACTATGGCTAATTCCAATTTTGGTATGTTTTTTTCTCCTCGCACGTAAGCGTTGGCAGGTATTCATGAAAATTATTAAAAATTTGATGAGAGTTTCATTTTGATGCGCAAGAAGTTTTTTTTGGATTTTCGATTCGGCTCAAAATGGCAGATCTGTCAAATTCTAGATGGCTGGAAGAGGAGGCAAAAGCTCAAAATTTTTGTAATGATCTCATATGAAAAAATAAGTCAAGAATACCAACATATTCAAATTTTAGTTTCAAAGTTTAACCAGCACCAGTTGAAAACTCAGCTCTAATAATGCAGCATGGTTGCTTACGTTATTTCTTCAAAATTTTAATTAAATTTTTAATGTATAATATTATATAAGATTTTTCATTTAAATGATTTAATGATAAAATTTATTGTTATGAAATTTATTAATAATTTTTTTTAGTGTAATTTATTTATTTGAAAATTTTTTATTAATATTTAATTTTAATATGGCTGCTTACTTATTTTATATCTCTAATGTTGATTTTTCTTTAAAGATACAGTATGGTCGAATTACGAGGAGATGATACAAAATCGACTCCGGAAAAAAGAAGATCATTGCCGACACAATTCGGATCAGCTCAGCAGAAGGTAATCTCGGATAAAATGGAAGAGGAAGTTATATAATATCAGTATCATTATTAATGAGAAATGTTTCGATATTGTAGAAATGTCAAGACAAGGATTACTATTCCGAAGACGAAGGAGTTGATAGCGCCGGAAGCCATTGTGATAGTCCCGGTCCTAGTTCGGATCAGGATGCTAGAAGACTGGAACATTTGTTGGAAGCGGCCTTCCAGTGGAACGAAGAGGATGCCGCTCAACTGAGATATCAGGTTTGGAGTAGAGAAATAAAATTTATCAACGATTACCAGTATCACACAAGGTAACATTATTCAAATAATATATTTTCGCAGGCTGTCAAGAAAACGGTTAGTTTCGCAGATCGTCATAGCAGAACACCTCCGAATTCTCCGAATGCTTCGATATCAGGTCAACATAAAGCTCAGTACCAGGTAAATAACGTTTAATCCTTTCGTTGGTTTTTTTCTTTCGATTTGAATTCCGGAATCGTTAAATTTTGTGGAGTGGATATTCTCTGAGAATTTTTGCTGGCGTATTTTTCATAGATGAAACTACATTCTACCTTCGATAGCGCCATACACGAAGAATGCGAATCGGAAAAGCATAGTTACTGCGATCATATGGGCGAAACGGGTAGAACGAGCTCGTATAATTATAAGAAAGAATTAATCGACGCTGTGGAAGAAGCGACTAAACGTATCATCGGCTCGGCTGAATGTGAAGAAAGTGTTTGCCAGATTGTGTTGAATCAGCTATGCCCAGCTCTGTATGCTATTCTGAACCATGGACTGAAACAAAGCTTGGAAACGGCTTTCGGAGATATTAATAATTCGGTGTGGCAGGTGATCGAAGCTGCTGCTCAGCCAGGTATTTTTATTATTTTAATTTTTTTTTTGGCCAAGTTTTTGATAATTGAAAAAGAATGTGAGCAGCCATGCTACATTATTGGAGCTGAATTTTTAATTGGGACTGGTTCGGATTTCCAGATATATGTTGTTAATCTATTCAATTCTATATAATTATGTACCGTAACGAGATTGAAATCCCCTCTCCCTTTCCTACAAAAACACCTAAGAAGTCGAATTTGTTATGTGGAATATTTTTTGTCCAAGAGAATCCTATAAGCCCATATTTATCAAATTTTAGCTCTTTCCTAAAATTTTCACTTTCCGCCATTTTGAATACATTTTGAGCGAAATTCAAAAGGTCATGTCTTGATGCTCAGCTGATCCCAGTTATAAAGTTTTAGCCTTTCAAGTATATTGGTAGGGCGATGAAAAGGATTTGTGGAATTTCCTATCGTAATTTCCCCTCTAAAAGCTTTTTTTTTTGCTTAGACTTCTCTCCAAACCGAATTAGGAAGCTGAAATTTTATTATGTTAATCATTTGAGCTCGCTTGATTATAATGAAACCATAATCGAAACTTTCGCAATTTTCTGTTATGCTCGTCACATTTTGAGGACTATTACCGCTCCGCCCCCACCCTGCCAACAACATGTGTGAAGCTGAAATTCGGATATGTTGGTGTGGGTAACTCATTCTTTCATATGAGATCAAAAACAAAAAATTTGAGTCATTTTCCTTTTCTTCAGCTTCGCTCAAAATTTGAGTGATCCGCCATTTTGAATTTTATCGAAAAAGCAAAAAAGGTCGTTTTTTGTATTTTTAAGAAGAGCCACTCAACGAATTTTCAGCGAACTTGAATGTGTGTTTTAAGATAATATAGTGTACTTCTTATTACCAGTAATTATGTGAGCTCAGTAGCTCATATTTATCGAATTTGAGTTATTTTAAGGTCCTTTCATTCTTCCTCGTAAGTTAACCATCCGCCATTTTGAATTTGATTTCATCCAAATTCAAAACCCCATCTTCTGGTCCTTAATGAACTCTTTTCATTTTCTCAGATGTGTTGTTGTGGTGTTGGGAATAAGAGTGAAGTTGGTAAAAATATTACAAGAACATGTTCAAATTAAGGGCTCAGCTCCAATATTGAATGTTTCTTTTTTTTTAAATATTTTTATATAAAATTATATTTTTAATTTTTTTTTTTTTTTGTATTATTTAGGACCTATGACACGTGCCCTACATGAGCTAGTCTTGAAATTAAACAACGAAGATGTATTGACCGAAGGATTGTTGAAATTTAATGCATTCATTTTTGGTCTATTAAAGTAAGTTTATGATGATGAGATGAAATGAAATGAAAATTTATTTTAGAAAAATCTGAACAGAAATATGAGAAAGACTATTAAAATATATATATAAAAAATAAAAGTAAATAATAACTTGCATAAAAATTGAAAAAATATAACCAAAACAATTGTAATGTTTTTTATTATTATTATTATTATTATTATTTTTTTTTTTTTGGCGGTGAAATAAAATATCTATATTTTTCATTTTCAGCGTACGTGGCTTAGATACCTGGTTTAGTTATTTAAGAACGAGGGAATCTATACTGAGGAGGCATTACGTAGAACAGGGTATTATGTTATCATCGTCAAAAGGCATCATGTCCGATAGACAGCTGACGGATCAGTTATTAACAATTTTGAAACCTTTGGCCGATCTCACATTTCAGTTAGATTTATTATACGAATGCAGGTTACTGCATCAAAGTTTAATGCAACTAGAGGTAAACAAAGACGTCCTCGTATAGTTAATCGGAATGTGATTAGGAAATTTGTTCTTACATTTTTGGTTTTTAATAGCAAAATTCTCCATGCCAATCTGGTAGTAATAGAACTTCGTGGGTGCTACGAAAAATAGTCAAGTCATTGCAAAATGTTACCGATAGAGAAGAATTAGATGGCAGTAAGTTGGATTAAATTTTTATATTTTATTTGATGCGCGACACGGTTGTAATTGATACGCTGTTTTAGGCATGAGGAATTCGGGATCGCGTCCAAGATCGTGTATAGACTCGTCCAATAATGTTAACTTCAACGATATGGCTAGCACGGTGAAGAGACGATGGAGCGGAATACAATTCGGATCGAAATTAGCATCGGCATTTGAACGTTTAGCCATTGAAGACGAAGAGGCGTATTCGGATAGGTATGAAAGGATACGTTTCGAAGTGATGTATTTTACTTGCTATAATGTTGTATTGTGGTACGTAATGTTTACAGTTTGGATCGTACCGTGACTGTTGATGGAAATAAACTCGTCGATGAAAGTACATTGAACGATGTGTCTGGTTCGAATACCGAAGGCGAATTTAGTGTTACTTTGGAGGCGGAAAAAGAAGTCGAAGAGCTTGAGTTATGCGTGAGACGCGAACATAAATTTAAACAGTTGCAAAAGAAATGGGAGATGTTGGCTGAAAAGCAGTCCCCCGATAGTGTTTGCAGAGAGATGTTTTCGAACAAGAGCATGTTAGTAGTTTTATTTTTTATCAAACATTATCAACGAATGAATACAAAAATATGTATAGGGTGTTTTACCTCAATGTGACAATCTCCCCCCCCCCGATCTTCATGATGCATTTAGGACAACTCACCCAATACTTATGTCTAATGGTTTACTTATTCTACTTGCATCAAGGGTCAAGGTGTAAAGCTTCGAAAAATATATTTTTTAACTCGGTGATTATCAACTTGAAAAATTTTTATTTCATCTTCCAAAACAAATAAAATAATTATATTGGTTGTATCACAATGTAAAGTATTCGGTATAATATAATCGACAAAAATTAGGTTTCAGTGAAGCGAAAGGCTGGAAGAAAAAACCAAAAGTGTAAATGATGATGAAAAAAAATTATAATGTGGGTGTGTGGGCAAAATATACATTTTTTAATATTTTTTGTTGATAACTTTGAAAAATACGTCATCGAATCAATTCTTTTCGCACCTCTTCTCTATTCCCCTCTTACGTATTTTTGATAGATGGTCTCGTTTGCAACGTTCAATAATATATAAAAATTTCCTAAATTACTCTCATTTTAAACTGAAAAAAGTCCTGTGGTGTTATAATGGCGGTCATTAAAAAATTAACAAGGAATTAATAGAGCATTTTTTTTATTTTAAATTAATCTGCAAAAAAATTCTAAAAATGTTATTTTTGCCTCTTCATCGTCAACACTTTTTTATTTCTCCTTACCTCCCCCTCACCTCTTCCTTTCACTTGCCACCAATTCTTTGCGAGTAATATTAAATTCAATGTTCCACATTTTGTTGCGGATTCTAAACTCCGTATTTTTTTGAAGCTATTCATAAAAATATTAATGAAATTCATTTTTTCCAGTTTTTAGCCGAGTTTCAATAAAAACGATAGCTATTACATTCTACTTGATTTCGAAAGAGGCATTCTCGCTTCATTGACCCTAATTTTTTGTATAACAGTACATAGCGTGCTTCTGATTTTGGCGCAAATTTGCATTCTTAGGTAGCCGGATTTTTTAGATGAAAAATATAAAATTAATAAAATTATGTAATGGAAAAAAAGAAATTGATCAAATTTGATCAAAATTTATTATATCTGATAAAATTATGCGCATCTTATCAATAAAACTATCAAATATAATTTTCTTAAATCTGATCAGAGTTAATGCATTGTTATCAAATTTGATAGATTTCGACAAAAATTAAATTCAAGGTCATCAAATTTAATTTATGTATGTTTATGTGATTTGATCAAAAAAAAAAAAATGAGCTGATATGAAATTTAATTCAACTTTATCAAATCATGTATCATTTATGTAGATGAAATTTGATCAAAATCCATAAAATTGTATCAAATGAAATGCAATACATTTTGTATCAAATTTGATCACTTTGGGTCCTGTTACATTGAATTTGTGAACTTCACATCTAATTACATACACGAATTCGCAGGGATTACGTTACAATCTACTTGTGGTGTGAAGTAGGTTCTATTGAGGTGAAACACGTTGTGTAATAATAATAAGAAATAATTATTATAAAATTAATAAATATATTTTTTTTTAGTATAATTTATTTAATTAAAATTTTTTTATTTATATTCAATTTTAATTTTAAAAATTATTTATTTAATGATTTCTTTTATTTTCTCATTTTCATGTGTTGAAAAAAAAAAATTATTCAATTTTTTTCCTTATTTATTTTTGTAAGAATTGATAATTAAAACAAGAGTATCGAGTTATAACGTGAAATAGATGATAAACCTCTCATTCTCATTTTCAGGGAGGATAGCAGCGCTCCTGTCATAAAGTCACGTATTCCCAGACCAGTCACATCGCCGGTTCGTCCACCGTCTTCCCTGCACTTCACCATCGCATCTTCGCCGAAAAGCAACACCCCAGTGAAACGATCTCCATCTTCACCCAGCTCAAATATCCCAATGGCCGTTAAGAAAATAATTTCGCCGACAACGTACGTATTATCTAAAGCACAATAATAAATATTTAATTTATTTTTATATATCATTATAATTAATTTAATTTAAAAAAAAAAATTATTTTATTTATTAATTTATTAGAAAATATTTAAAACACAAATAAAATACGTTTTTCTTCACCTAGGGTTAAACGAATACCTGAATTCGATTCGAGCAGAATGAACGCGAAGAAAGTGAGTTCGGCGAGTCGTGCTAGTCGTATCGACCAAAATGTGCCATTAACGCATGCGGTAAGACCTAACAGTCTTCCGCAGCGCAGTCAACGTTACAACGGGAGCAAAGTGGATGAACGTAAACGGCCATCGTCCTCGAATAGACATCAGAATATCACCAAGTGAGAAATTTTTCGAAATTGATTTTATTAAAAATAAATATCGGGTAATTGAGAATTTTGCATTCGCAGATATGTAAGAACTCTCGGCCATCGTCTTCCTTCGGACAACGGTCATCTGTCGTATAATGAAGGGGAAAAGCTCAAGGTGGTGTTGGAAGTTGATGATAAGTGGATATTGTGCTGTAGAGGAGACCAAAAAGGCCTTGTACCACGTTCAGCAGTATTGCCCATCTCTGGTCATTTATAAAGTTCCTGTTTAATCGACAACGATTGTATATTATAGGCTTGTGTGTGAATTGTTGAATTAATGGATGTTTTCAGCTGTTTCGATACATATCTGTTATTCGAAGGGTATTAAGTATATTATGCGCGAGCATTTTATATCAAAAAGCTTTTAGATACATTTTTAACAATGTATCGCTTGATTTTATGTTAATGTGTACCTATACCTTTTTGTTTTTTGTTTTGTTTTGTTTTTTGATTTTTTTTTACCTTATTTTTTTTTTGTAGTACCTTGAAAACTCATAATCGGGTAATGTAACGGGCACAAATTTTTTACGGCGTAATTGACCTCTAACTTCTGGCGATGTAATGTTTGGGTTTTTTTTTTCCTAATAAGATTTTCCTTTTCTCATAGGCAAAGTGTATTTTTATGATAGAAGATGATTTAAATTATTTTTATCGCGCTTCGGTACGTCAGTATTATAGTTAGGTTTTTAAGTTTTTTTTTTTTTTGTTTCGATAATTATTAGAAAAATTAATTCATTAATCCACTATTACACGATTAGACTAATAGGAAAGGTAAACATTAACATTATACTTCTTGTTCCTTTGTATAATAATTTATAACCGTTTGAAAGTTTACCTTCTAGTACAATAATGTAAGGGAATTTAATCTCATGAAACCCATTTGTGGTCGAGTAATTATTCTTTAATATCTAATCATTCCATTTATTTCGATAAGTTTATGAATTTAAAGATTTTTTAAAATGTTTAATGTATTTAAAATCGCTGGAAATTTAAATGAAGGAAAAAAAATTGTACGTATTAGCTTTCACGATAATTCGGCGATCGAATTCGGCAGAGATTTATTTTCCTGATATTTGATTGCCGCGTAAACCTGCAGTTGAAATTAAAGCAAACGGAATTTTTTCTATTGAAAAAGTTCCAATTTGTTTCTTCATTTACGGAAACATTCGATAATTAAGAAAAATCAATAAGGAAATAAAATTAGTTATACCGTTCAAATTGTGTTCTGTTATTTTTCCTTTTTTTTTTTTATACCTACATATTCATTATTTTTGTACGTTTAAAAAATCGGTTTAATTCTCTGAATAATTCAAGTCAATATTTTTTATTGTGTTTATAATTTTTTTTCTCTTGTTAAACGTTAGTAAATTTGTGAGTGCTTATTTTTATTATTTTCGTAATTCTAAAATTACCAAATAAATAAACAGTATTTTCTTTAAACTATTGAAATTATGTAAGTGGTAATATTATTTTTTTAATATTAAACGCTTTTAATAAAATGTTTTGACTGAGATTTCTTGTGATTTATATTTAATTAGGATTACGATACTTGAAATATCATCCCTTGAGTCAGGAAAAATGTAGTTTTAAGGGGGATAGTGAGATGATAAACATTAAATTGGAAATAGGAGACTTCTTAGCGAGAACCGTTTATGAAAATAAATACGTTTGTTTTCCCGAATGTTCGTGTTACGACACCTTGTCCGATGGAATCCAATCCAAAATTTTTTGTTCAAAAATATAGAGTAACATTATAGGTTGTGTTTTTTTCTGAATTTCAACGATTCCAAAACATTCGAGATAAGCGTTGTTTGTTACTAATTCAAATTCGCTGATATCGAACATATTGATATTTTCTGGCGCTTCTTTCTTCATCACCTATAAAACTGCATTTTTTTTTAAATTGCAATTTTTCCTTGAACGAGAGGAAAGTGAGATAAAATAACACCATATTCGAAATCAGCGACCTCGAATTAGTAGAAAACGTCGCTTATTTCGATTTTTTCGGAATCATCGAAATTTCGAAAAATTCACGACCTATAGGCTTCTTCGTTTTTTGGTCGAAAAAATTTTGTTTCAGATTTTGTCGTGTAAAGTGTTTAAAATAGGGTTTCCGATCACGAGAAATTCATTTCTGGGGTTAATTTTCCATAATGATGCATACTGACGGAGATGAACGTTGTTTTCGTGAATCTGGAATTTTGAGGATTTGGAGAAAGTTGAAGGAGAAAACTACATCAAAATTGAAATCAGCGATTCTAAATTAGTCACCATCGAGTCCATCGCTGTCCATTGACACCTCGTGCGATGTTTTACGCAATTTTAGAACTAATATTGCAATTTTTCAAAATACGTTAGTGAAGTTGCATACCACTTGATATAAGGAAAAAGTTATTTTGTACGTTTTTGTAGTAAGTAATATTGTGTTTTTATATGATACGTAGTTCCATCTTTCATCTCTAGGTCGAAATTGAATCACGTAAAAAAAATCAAAAAAAAAATCGAAAAAATTAATAAATGCACCGAAAAAATTAATAAATGTACCGAATAAATTAACTGAATACATATATATATTTATTTTTATTTAAAAAAATTGTATAAATAAATAATATATAAATAAAAAACCGAATATATAAATAGAAATTATGTAAATAAATTTAAAAAATAAATCAATCAATCAATAAACTGAATAATTCATTTTTTAATTTAAAAAAAAAAAAAAATTAAATATTAAAAATCGAAGGTATAAACTGAATGAATTGCTTAAAACATCGAGCGAATAAATGAATAACCCATTAAAATCCGAAAAAAAGCAAAGTTTTTAATGTAAGTTTCGCTGTATACTTTACTAATTCTTATTTTTTTTAAATAAATATACTTGATAGAATGATTTATTATTATCATTATTACTATTGTTATTTTTTACACATGTGTTTTTCAACACACGACATTCTTGTTGATTTTGTTTATTTTTTTTTTTAGACATCTCTTGTAACACTGTATCATAGTGTTCAACATAAAATTCAATTTGAAAGAGTATCTGGAAGAAAGAGTTCCACGAAAACCATAGTTGTGAGAAAAACGAGTTTAAAAATTATAAAAATATCTATAGAATTCATTTCACAAATCTCTGATTTTCTGGAGAAAGAGCGTTATGGATTTGACGTCCAATGTCCAGATTTTCTTTAAATTAAATTACAAAAAAATTTCAGAAACTTTTCGTTTTTTTTTATGTTTATTTATTCACCCGTGTTTTTAACATTTTTGTTTGCATTTTATTTGAAACTGTAGGTTGAGAAAGATGTGTAAAAAGCAAATATTAATAATAATAAGCGAAAACTACTCGAGGAATCTGAAAATAAATCAGTTTTAATAATAATAAAATAACCGATAGTCTGATCCTTTGACTATCAGTAATTAGAGATCCTATAGTCAAAAATCCGAACAACTCGAAAACATCTTATAGCGCACTCTATTCCATACAAACGAACTTCACATAACCACCTGGCAATGCAAACATTATTCTTCGCTTCCCTGCATAAGTTTGAAATGAAAATAGTGAAATTAGAAATTCCGATATGCGCAAAATTCATCCAAGAAGTAAAAACTGCGTAAAATAGTTTCAAAATTTTAGTATAATTTTATATTATCGTTATTCGGCATCTACATTCTTCTGAACATTTACTTCGATCGATAATCTTCGTTTACTCGAGTACGTATCCTCTCACACAGACATGTAAACAGTAATCCAGCGATCTACACAGATAACAGTTATTGATTATGACAATTTTCATTAAAAAAAATATTTATGAATTATTCGCTTATTAAATTAACAAAGAATATTACTTGGGTATTTAAAATTCTATTCTGTATCACCTATGAAGTATGTCAGCGAGTAAATTACGTATGGGTGTATATGAGAGATAAATTACAGAATGAAATCGCCTATGGCGAAGCGTTAACGGATTTTTTTAAAGTCAAAATAATGTATTAATAATTACTTTTAAATAGTATCCAAATGCTTTGTTCGTAGATTCCAAGTGATTGCTGAGTGGGGAAAATTTCATCGAGTTGTGAAAAAATGGAATAATGCCGAAGGTACATATTACACGGTTAGAATTATGGGATTATTTCGCTTGAATTATATCCCATATGCATTTACATTTCAGTACTCAAATTAATATCAGTCGTTAATGAATGGAAATCATGAACGTGTCGAGTAAGTGATAAAAAAATCTCTAAAATGGAGCCTTGGACTCGACAGTTGCTGTCGATAATCGTATCGCAGATATGCAAAACCATAGGATGGCACAGCGTATCAACAACATCGTTGCAAATTTTAGTCGATGTTTTGCATCGTTACCTGAAGCAACTGGGTACCAATATACACGGCTATACGGAACACTACAATCATACTTTTCCGGCCCTAGAAGAGATTAATTTAGCTTTTATGGATATGGGTATCAATGTAGAAGATTTAAAAGAATATATCGACTATGTATCGACGATCCCGCTCAAAACCAAAGTACCCAAGTACCCATTGGAAAAGAAATCGAATTTAAATTTCCTAAAACCTGGGAGTCGCGAAGTGGTCACTAGGCCTGTACATATACACGAGCATTTACCTGCTATGTACCCGGAGTTATCGGAGGATGGGTATACAACGAACGAGACACCCGTGGGTGACGATTCGTTGCCGAATTTAGTCAACGTGGGCTCCCCTAGCTCGATATTCAAGAAACCAGAACCAACGGATGTGATAAGTAATAAAAGGGTTAATCAAATTATATCCGAAGAAGTGGGTAGACCTTTACGCGAGCTCAGTTGCGTTATGATGACCACATCTGGGTTCTTATCACCTGCAAGAGAAGGTAAAGTTGCCGAAGCTCGAATACCTAAGTTGAATAATTATAGCAACGCTCAACCTACGCAACCATCGTCTTATCCGACAGTACCGCCTGAAGTGAAGGGAGATCATAAGAAATCCGCTCATTCTAACAAAACCGTTAATAACGTGAAATCAGCCGAACGAAAGGTACGCGACGAAGTCCAACAGAATGGTAAAAACGAGGACGACAGTAAGATTAAAAAATTAGCCAGCATGAAAGAACTATCGAAGCTAAAAGCGTTTAAACCTGTACACAAACCGGTCGACTTGATCGATTCGCCTAAGACCGTTAGAACAGAGAAGCTAAAATTACCCGCGCCCCCCAGCCCCAAAGAAAGCAAACCTAAGCCACCGAAACCGGAGAAAGTGGAAAAAGAACCAGAGCTGGAGGTAGTGGAGGAAAAACTGGCAACAGAGCCGAACAAACAGAAGCTCAATATATTCAAACGTATCTCGAAGGTGAAAGAAGAACGAGCCGAGTCCCCTGTACCCAAACTAACGGCCGAAAAAAATGCTCAAATTAACGAATGCATCGAAGCGGTGGTGAAACGTAGTCGCGAAAAAGACGAACTCGAGAAGACCAATCACAGAGAAGAGAAAGTAAAGGTGGTAGTTCCAGAAACCCCTCCTGAACCAGAACCTGCTCCGTTGAAGCATCTGAAACGTAAAAAGAAACAGAAACTGCACGAAGTGCCAGCCAAAAAACTCAAAGAAATTGAGCCCGATGTGCCGGAAGAAGTGGTCAAGCCGAAGCCGCGAGTTATTGAGTCAGAGGTACCGTTGTATTCGATGATGACGACGCCCGGTATAATACCCCCGTCGTTAGCCCAGAACCCGTTATTCCCCAGATTCCCGAACCCATTCATGAATATGAATCGACCGGATGCGAATGGACCGCATCCTGAAATGCCGAACTTGCCGTTACCTCCGGCATCTCTGATGCAAGCCAACGTCGACCGACCAGTCGTTCGACAAGAAGTTGAGCCTAAGATAGAAGACGATGCTGCTGCTGTAGCCGCTGATAAGAAGTTGAAAAAGAAAATGAAAAAAGATAAGCGCGAAAAAGACAAAAAGAAGACGAAAAAAGATAAGCTAAAGAATAAAGAGAAACTGGATAAAAAGAAAGATAAAGTGTTGAAAAAAATTAAAGTAAAAAATAAGAATAAAATCAAAAAAGATAAAAAACTACACCCTCAGAACGACCAACCAGTCGTCGAAGACCCGTCCGTTCCTAAATTGAAATTAAAACTAGGTCCGAATTCACCGCAGTTGTCGCCCAGCGGCGTACAATCGCCTAAAATAGTCATCAAACCGATCATCAAACACGACGAAATACCTCCGAGTCCGGTACCCAGAGAACCTTCTCCAGAGTTGGCCAAAATTTCCGCACTAATTAGCAAGCCAGTGAAACAGAAACAAAAAGTGGAGCCTAGCACTAGTTTCTCAAAGCCTTTGGAGACCACTACCATTACCATCGCCAAGAATAGGAAGAGCTTGAATAACAACGAAGGTAAAATTAAAACTAAGGATAAACAGAGGACGAAGAAAAGCGAAGAAAAAGCCAAACCACCGCCATATTATTTCGACGAATATGGTAATCAAGTCTGGGTATGTCCGGCATGCGAAACTCCAGACGATGGTAGTGCGATGATCGGATGCGATGGCGGCTGTGATGCTTGGTACCATTGGGTATGTGTTGGTATCATATCGGCGCCAAATGCGGCCAAGTGGTATTGCAAATCGTGTCCAAAACCGTAATGTATATATTCATTGTATATCCGTTGAATCGGTGTTTATTTAAGTCGCATATAATGAATGCGATTTTTTCTTTTTTGTTTTTTCTACGTAGCAAATATTTATTAGTCAAAAGTTCTTTTTTTAATTTATTGTACCATATTGTATTTTAACTCACTTGTTACGACTTCGTACCTATGTATTTTATTATTAATTATTGTTATACGCGTATATTTCGCGTTATCGTCAGCAATTCGAGGTTTTAAACTTTTTACCATTTTTAGAATTTATCATGTATGATTTTTAATATTTTTTATTGATAAAGTTTTTCCTTTTATTAAGTTGGTCTTTAATTTTTTCATTTTATCATACTTTTTTCCTCCTCTTTATTCTTCGAACTTTTTTTTTTCTCAGTAATTCTGCTCGTGTAGAGAATTCGTTGCGCCAGTTGTTTGGTGATTTTGTTTTTATTGTGATGTATGCGTGCGATTTTTTTTTCTTTTTTTTTCTTTTTATTGTATTGTTGAAGTCAATGATGTTTCGCATTAAGAGAAACTATAGATTGGATTTATTATGTTGAAAATTAGCTTGAGATTATCTTGTGTATGTAGAAATGAATATATTTGGACATGAAAACACCAAATAAATATTTTATTTATTTTCGAAGATGGTTTTTGAATTTTTATAAAATGCGGTATTTTTGGTACTTCACTACTGAAACATGTTTCAATAACTTGCGTTCTTTGACCTGTTCTTCGAGTCGGTTATGTCCCTATGCTTCTGGAAAGCTGGTAAATTTAGAGTTTTAGCATAAAGTTGGTAAACTTGACTACTTGCCCTAATAAGCAATATTAAAAATGAGACAAATGAATTTTCTTAAATAAAATATTGCAGTTTTGAAATTGCCAACTTTTGGAATTTACCAAGTTACCAACTTGCCAACTTATATGAAAGTTGAAAAAATTTCTTTCACACGTTGCATTTCTTATGAATTTTAAATAATCTGGAGGGGGCAAAAAATGACAAAATACATTAAAAAATGAGAAAAAACGTAAGAACTGAGATTTACCAATATTATACAAGTGTGGAAGAAAATGTATCAACTTGTCATCTTGTATAAAAGATGAAAATTTTTTTTTGTGTTTCCAGCGTTGTTTTTATTACAAATTCACATAAACATTTGACCTTTTCTGCGTTGTATTATCTATCATCGAGTTGGATGATGTTCTCATTTAGCAAAGGTGAGGGAGTAATATGAAGAATGACATTTCAATTGTCATCCTGCAATTAAGAAGTACTATTAACTTGAAAATTATTTATACAAAATCGAAGAAATTTCGTTTAGCATTGTATGAGCATCATGAGAAATGCTATTCAAAATCAGGACTACACCTATTGTTAAAATTTGCCAAGATAATATATATATTTTTAATGGTAATTTCGTATTATCGATAATGAATAGCAAATTTGCTGAAATTAAAGCATTGAAGAATGAAAATTTTTTTCACGTAAGACGTAATTATGTAATTACACAACAGAATGAAGCCAGAAAATTATGAAAAAATATCTCGCGCATAGCTATTTTTGAATTTTTTAAAGACTAACCAAACTGAAACATCTTATTTTCTCCCCTCCCCTCTCCCTTGAAGAATATCCTCGGTACGTTCCTGAATGTAACAAATTTTGACCTTTGCATATTGATTTGGTGAAGATACATGGAAGATTCCAGAAATTTTATGACTCAAAACTTCCTCAAAAAGCCTTTTTTTGCTCCAATTCCCCTCCAAATGGACTTATGAAGATGAAATTTGGATATGTTGGTGTCCTTGACTCACTCTTTCGCGTGAGATTAAAAACAAAAAATTTGAGCCATTTGTCCCTTCTCCAGTCTCCCTTAAAATTTGAGTATCCTTCATCTTCAATTTTATGGAAAAAACGAAAAAGGATTTGAGAACTCAGCTCAAAATTAAACAAAAAGCAGGCCTATAATAACGGATCGTGTTACGTTCTCTTCCTGTTCCAGTATCCATTCCTGGGTCATTCCGTTACGTTCCCGTTACGTTACGTTCCAACTCTGGAGGTTCTGTTACGTTACGTTTCATTCCGTTACATTTTATTCTGTTTTTCACCTCTTTTTCAATTCGAGTTGATAAAGTTATGAGTTTGAGTTTCGTCTTTTTTTTATTATTATTATTATTTTTTATTGATGATAGACAAATAATCAAATTTCAATTTCACATCAAGAAATGCACATTACTCTGGACTTGCAGGGTATTAGGCAAATTCGCCAGCATTCAAATTTCAAAAAATGAAAACAATGTAAAATAACGGAACACTAATAAAATTGATCCGTTACCTTCAGTTCTCAAAAATTTCGTACCGTTCCGTTACCGTTATTACAGCTCTGACAAAAAGTATGAAATGAACAGGTAAAGGCATAAAAACTCGTTTAGTAAAACAACAAATCAAGTAGGCTGTAATAGCCCTCATGTCCTTCAGAAATTCGGCTAAAAACACTACTTTAATTTTTACTATAATTTTTGATTTTTCATCTTTTTTTTTTTTTATTCATCTCTGAATATTTTAAAAGTTCATCTGACTGACTACTATAATTTTTTTTTAATGGATTATCATAATACATATCAGTCAGGTATGTAATCGTCTAGCTTCTTCTCTGTTTTTATTCTCACAGTACTTTATTACAGTGAGAGTAATATGCACACTCGTAAGATGTATTTAGAGATAGCAGTATGAAGAACAGGAAAGAAAAGAAATTTAATAAGAAATAAGGGTTTGTTGATATCTACCCACTACGTTCTAAAGTTCAGATTTTTTTAATGAAAAAATATATTCGTTAATACAGGTGTCACGAACATTGCATAATGATTTGATAGAGTGTTTTGTTTTGCTTATCGCTGATTTTATTTCAGTGGCAGAATGTATCAAGCGCAATTGTAATTAGTTTTCCATCGCCATTACAACAAATCGCCTCGACTGACATTGCAAATAATTCATAGTTTCGTTTCGTAATAATTTTATGCAATTTACTGCATAATTTTACACTCATAAAAAATATTTTACTTAATCGATAATATTGTGCAAATAAAACGTTTTACCATTGTTGATAAGAATTTATTTGTATCGATAAATTTATTAAGTGACATCGCCGAGCGAAATCAAATTGGTTACTTAAAGTAGAAAAATAAATTATGATATTTGAAGCATTGGTTAGTTGTAGCATGGTAGGTATAACTAAGTATTTATCATTTTCCTTAAACGATTAAGTAAGATTATATTGTATTAATTAAACATCTATCATCGAATTTAATCTTATCGCGAAGGATTAATAAATGTATCATTCAGAGATTAATTTATGCGCACGAGTTTGTTCAACGAATGGTATAAAATTCTTATTTATTTTTCTGGAATTATAAAGTTTATATTATCGAAGTCCCAGAGCAAACTTGGATATATTGGTTTCAATGATGCTTTATTTTCCACTTTACACACTTATCTACTGAAAATTTATAATGAATTTTTTTAAATACAAAACTTATTCCACGTTAGACAGAAGAAAAGAACATTTGAAATGAAACTCCCAAGGAACAATAATTAGATATACCCACAAAGAGTTTACTACTGATTTTAATTATATCCCAAATACTTCTTCCCCTGTCCAATTGACAGAAAAGTAGTTTTTCGATAAAAGTGGGAGCACTTTTCCAGGTTGACCAGTTTCATGTAAAAAGCTAGTCAAGAGCTTAACTTAGCTGTAAAATTATCCTACTTGAGCATTTTTGTTAATTAAATGGCTAAACATTCACTGGCGTCAAATCACACACCCTAATAAACGAGTAATTTAGCATTGAGCTGGCTCTGCCTTGACTAAAACACTTGAAAGCCTGAAGTATTAATTGTGGCGATAAAATACACGCGCTCTATCTCACATGGTATCAAGTCGTCAGTTGAATACTCAAAAATGTAATATGATTGGTAGTACCTAATTTTTCGAGTAATAAGTAACGAGTGTTTTTGAAAATTTTAAATCATTCTGATAGGAGCTAAAAAATGATAATTCATGTTGATTCATGGATTCGCATGTGCGAATAACGCATAGATAATATTTGTAGGATAAGACGATTCAAGTATTTAGAGTGATAATATTATTCGTTGAAGGTGGTGCATAATTATAAAAGGTCTCTCCTGATAAGGCAGTGAAAACGGCCCCTGACTTAAATTCGGTCACAAGTGGTCCTAAATGTTGCCCTCGATAAAAAACTCCCCAAAAAATTTTTTGACACCCCACCCCATCCCTTCCTGAGAAATCGACTCCCATATGTCGAAAATTCAATATTTTTTGACTCTGGATGGGATGGATGAAAAATTTTGAAAATTTCACTATTGATAGGCATTATACCGGGTGTCTATTCGATTCGGGTACCCTTAAGCGCAAAATTCCCTAAAATAGCTATTCAGTTAATTCGAATAACTTTAAATACGCGCTTGGTTGCCTCGTTGATAACATGAAAAATCTCAAAATTCTTAGCGTTGAATTATTATGTTTCACGAATCTCATACAGTGTACCCATTTATGTAATAATTATAATTAACAACATTATGTTAGGGATTTTAGCGCTCTAGGGTACCCGAATCGAATAGACACCCGGTATAAGTACATTTGTGGAAATTTTTTCAAATTTTTCGATTCATTGTGGCAAACTTCTGATTGAGGATTTCACAATAAGAATGAATAAAATTCGACATAATGGTGGTGAAGTTAAAGTAGTACCTAACTACCTATAATAGTCCAGTCATAATACGATTATAATCGAGACTAATTGGAGGCCGAAGTTTTTCTGAGGAAAATTGTAGCCAATGTGTCCATAACAACACCTAACTTTCCCCAAAAATTGCGCCATTGCTTTTCCTCCAAAATCCACATTTGTGCCCCCAAAACCAGTTTTTCGCAAATAACACGCGTTCTAATCTAGATACAAGGAAAAAGTCCAGTTAAGAAATTATGCTGATCAGATTTCCAACAAAAAATATTATTACCCAATTTTCACCCAAATTGATAGAATCGCGAAAAAACACACTTGAAACGCCCCACTTACACTGCACATAGGCCCATAGCGCGATATTTGATATGAACCACAGTGTTATTATGATAATGTTATATGTTCTCATAATGGCTACAGGGGTGCGGGGAGGGTAGAACAAATTTTGTTACTACTCATGAGTTGATTTTGAAACTACCAAGTGGTATACCAAATCAATTTTTGAGATCCACTACATCGTATAGACTAGACAGTGATCCACCTTTTTAATTCTGTTTTCAAATTCAGGTGAACTGTAATAGTTTAATTTTTCACTAAAACCTTAGCTAAAAATTAATATATAAAAAAGTACTTCTACCGAATTTTAGTGTAGGTGGATGTAATCTTTTGATCTTCCTCCTCTTTGAGAAAGAAATGTTCGAACAATAGAATAGTGATTCAAAACGACTGAATAGATCGATGATTTATTCTACATTTGTGATGTGATTGTTCATAATTTAAAATTTTTACAATATTTTATCACATATTCTGAAAAATATGCAAACAATACATTTTTATAGGGAACATATCGGTTCATCTGATTTACTTAGAAGTACAATTTGATATATAAGGTTAAATCGTAATAGCTTCTCGAGTCCAGACATTATCAACTCATAAATGTAAATAATGAACAATTTAGAATGCGTTCCGGTCGATTTAATCATTAAGTTAAAATATCAGCTTCTTACGAACGGTGGTTTTCTTTTTGCCGAGAACTGTTCTCACAGCTATCATAGCACGACTATGACCGTGAATATTATCCGTGTGTCTACGCACCGATAAGTTGATCATGGCTTCTAATAAATACGTCTCAAAATGTTCGTATACATGTTTGATGATATTTTGGTCTTTCTTCTCATCAGAAATAGTACCCATGCCCTTCCATATCCAATCGGTGGCCAATAATATGAATTTGGAATGAGTCTTGGATAGATCATAGGTGAATATTTGAGGATCTGGTATCATATAGGGGGCATTTCCCTTGTAACAGAAATCTCCTATAGCTCGCGATATAGTAGGTCGATGACACCAGCTATGTTGACTTGTGGCGTTGGAAACACGCGCTTTTTCTTTGGGCTGAAATGTGGAATGTTGGTTTTACTAAGGTGATTCAACTGCGTGAACTTGTTTACAAATTAATTGCAGTTATACATACGTTGGAGATATAATCATGCACTTCTGTTAAACGAGTAGCGACACCTTCTGGAGAACTCATAAGAGCACGCGAGTCGCCAACATTGGCTACATATAGGCGATCTGTGTCCAATACTGCTATCAGGAGGGCGCTGCCTGAGGAATACGTCGTTTCAATAATAAAATGTGTATATTTCTGAAGACATTTTTTGCTGTACCTATTCTTATACTTAAAAAAAAAAATTTCCAAAAGAACCAGTCATTCACTCATATTAAATTACAGTATGTTGTTGAGGTCACTAAATTCAAATATGAATTTATCTTTATAATTTAGCCCTTCAAAAACCTCCAGAATCTCTAATAAACCAGTTTTCAAAGAATTGGCTCTTCAGAAAACAAGTCTTTACTCATTTTTAAAGTATCTGAATCTGAAATTATTTTTGGAATTCAGCTCTGCAGAGCCTAAAATCGCCAATTCTAAATAATTTGACATCAAGGGAACAAGTGATCTTATCAAATTATATGGTCGCTAAATTTGAATTTAGAATGATCATTTTCTGTATTTCTTCATTTAGGAAACACACAAAACATTTATTTTTAAGAAATCAGTTTTTGCATAAAAAAGTTATTTATTCATTTACAACACTTCCACATTTTTGAAGTTTTGAAAATGCTGAATTCCAATTGTCAATATATTGTTTATTTAACTGAGTTTATAAACATATAAATGTTTTTTACACACCCGTACATGAAATCGCTCAAAACTTGATTAGAGAATTTTCTTAGAAATATGTAACAAAGGTACGTTTTTGTTTTTTTGAAAAAATTTAAAATAGCGGATCACTCAAATTTTGAGGGGGGCTGGAAAAAAGACAAATAACTCAAATTTTTCGTTTTTGATTTCATTTAGAAGAGTGAGCCACGGACACCAAAATTTCCAAATTTCATCTTCCTAGGTTGATTTTGAGGGGAGTTGGAGCAAGAAAGCGGCTTCTTGAGGAAATTTTGAGTTATAGTGATAGGCACTGAAACACATCAGCCAAGAGTATGATGACCAGTTGGAAGAAATTATGTTCTTAGTGGAGCTAGTCTCTACATATTTATAAAAAAAACCTTTGTTGGAAATTTTTCTTGTAAATGAGTCGAGATTTACTGGACTATTAGTCTTGTGTAAAGGCACAAACCAAAGGCACTTACCACTTTTTGATAATGATGCTGAACCTTTGTCTTTGCTTTCGCTAATTTTTTTCCATAAGTCTTTTTCAGCTATCATAATTTCGTCGTGCAAGAGCTTGTTGTAATTTATACTGCCGTTTGGGTAGACGTAGCTATTGAAGTGGTCGTCGTGATTACCTTTTTTGATATTTGAGATCTTGTTTCTCAACCTATCCATCAACACATAAGATAGGTATTCCGTGGTGAACTAAAGAAAAAAATCGATTTTGAGTTCAGTAGCTGAAATGAACGATGTTCGCGGGAGTTGGATGCCATTTAATAATCAAGTGATTACGTTTCCACCGTAGCCATCAATCACGGCGTAAAGGTGTACTTCGGTGCTATCGATATTTTCGTCGATCACAAACCTGCTCTGCATCATCTCATCTGCTCCTTGAGTGGCGAACACCATTAAATCCTCAGCTTCGTATAGCCTTCGTGAATATGGGATAAAATTCGCGTTTAATGATCGTTGCCGTGGATACACAAATGTTTGAAATAAAAACTTAGTTTACCCACCAGGCGTGGGTCCATTCTGTTTCTGGGATGTTCTTGAAAAATCGATATTTTGGGACGGTGATAATCGGCGAAGAAATGTTGTAAGGACAAGGGAGAGGCTGTGTGATTATTCCTTCGTCGGGAGAATTGGGGCATTGGATCGTTGGTTCTGACATCATCATTACTACGCCGAATACCTGAAGCAAATCAAATGAATCGTACTAATGGTTATATGTATAATTTTTTTTCATGAATAGGATGATACTTACCTCGACGATGTTTATGGATGCGACGAATAGTGTGGAAATGAGTATTTTTTTGCTCCATCGACGAATCATTGAGTTTGACATGGCTACAGCTAATTGGTGTGAGTTGAAACACGCAGTTGAAGTGTAGTATCAAGTATGTGATTAAAACTGACCTCTGAAGCTTACAAAAATTCGACTACGATTACGCGATTATGGATGAAATGATCGAGCACATCCGAATTGAAAATTTATTATTAATTATCGAGATGATTAATTGTTTAGATATAATAATTCATGATATAGGCTTGACTTCTATTTTATTAGATTCAGATGAAGCGTTTTAATTTTCGACAAAACGTAAAGGAATATGATTAATTTGGGTTAGGGTCGTCACCTTAATTTTTACATGAGATGCAAAAAAATAGGAGGATTTTGTACAGCAGTTTCCCCTCAAAAAGCTCGTTTTTGGTTCAAGTCCAGTCCACTTCTAACACATATAAGAGCCGAGGAGGCTAAAATTATTTTATATGAAATTAAAAATAAAATTTTGAGTGATTTGCCCTTCCTTAAGTTCTCAAAATTTGAGTTAGGTATTCGCATTTCGCGGTGTATCAATTTTTTTTCATCTTGTATATCAATTTTTTTTTCATCTTAAACATTCCCAGAAATGACATAAATGTATAGTGTAAATATGAGCTTTATCCAATGACATCATGGTCATTACTTCTAAAAACTAATTTTCAAACTAATACTTTGTTAAACCTACATCCAATTATCGAATCTTAAATTAGCATTCATTCCAGCTATACAAACAAAAAATCAACGTACATGCTATTTAATTGTTTATTTTTTACTCAATGTGTCGAACTGAACATATCATTATTCATTAATATAAGAATCAGATGTATCTGTTTCAATGATCTTGTGCCTATTAATGTGTTGATAGCCTATAGCCTTCACGTTGGAGCAAGCGGTATGCCTGTTATATTTGTTAAGAATATTTTCAGATATTAAAAATTGATTTTTTTGATAGATGTCCAGTTTCGGAGTAATGTATGCAGTTTCTGTGGGTGTTTTGAGGTGCGATCATTACTACGCCGAATACCTGAAAAATTATTTCATTTATAAATTTATTTAAAAATTAATTTGTTATATTAAATATTTATTATATTTATTGTATAAATTATAAAGAGAATAATTATATTGAATTTAATTTTTATAATTTAATTTTTTTATTCTAATGGTTTTATTATTATTAAATTAAATTTTTTTTAATTTAATTTTGTTATTTTTTTTTTTGATAAATATAATTTTTTTTATATGATTTTTATTATTTATTTTTTGGCTGGAATTTTTCTTTTATAAATCTCGATTCTCGAAAAGCCGATATCACGCAAATATTAAATTAGGTATTTTTTTTACTGATCATTTTTAGAAACAAATGAAATATTATAAGTCTAGGTACTTATTTTTAAAATAAATTAAAAAAATTTTGGGCCCTCTAAATAACGAAAAAAATAAAAATTCGGATTTTTTTCCAAGTTGAAATCTTAATTTATTTGATATTACAACCTCCGGACCCAAAAAACTCAATTTATTCGAAAATAATTTTTTGATAATTATAATATTATAAAAAAGTACCATAATGTGAGAAAAAATTTTTGATAGCGTGGTCTCATCTTTCCCCCTTCCCTTCTCCCAAAAAATCGTTTTTATTTGCATAAAAAAAAATTATGAAAGGAAAAAATTATTTATTCTATTTACGTAATACAAGTAGTTATTCGTGTTCTTGAAAATGTAGGTTTATTTGCTTTGAAAAATTGATAAAGTACAAAAAAAAAAATGAATAAAAATAAGCCGTCTTTGTCCAAAAATGGAATTCACCAAAAAAATTTCCTTTAAATTTTTTTCAATTTTCATCAAAAGATTATTGAAAAAAAAAACACACACACACATTTAGAGAGAAAGGGCAAAAACAATAATTTTACCAGTATTACATCTTTTAATTTCAGTCTTTAATTTTAACAAGGTTCCCAAATCAGTGAAAAAATGAACAATGAATAACTTCATTTCAAGCCACAGTTTCAATGAAACACTTATCCACTACTCTAAGAATACTTCTAGATCTTAGCTTCTGGACCATCATTGAAATTCGTCTTTAATGATTTTTTTTTTGTTCCGGAGATTTACGTTGTTACCCCTCAGTGCACATAACTGCTTTGGTTTGCTCTTAAATAGGAATTGCGGAGATGGGTGTCATGAAAGAATAAGAAACTGCTTCTCCGCCTACAGCATCAATAATGTGAGCAAAAGGTTGAAACTACCTTCACCTTCGATCTACCTGAAATACCTACATAACCAGAGAGGACAAAAGAGAGTCCTTTGAAAGTGATAACGCAATCTCAAAGTATCAATAAATACCAAAATTGATATTTTTGCTGGTAGAAATATAATACAAAATAACTTTACGAATGAAATTTATTAATAGAGTTATTTTTCAATCTCATTTTTACTCAACAACATATCATTCAATACGGTAATAATAAGTAGCGGCGAACTATTTCAGAAGCAGCTCTCACTTCAGATTTATTTAAAATTTCTTTTGACGTCTACTTCCTGAAAGTACTTCCGCTTAAGAAACTGAAAAGGTACCTGGAGGATCACCTCATGATCCCTGCTCGTAAAACACCAACTGAAGTCCTTCGAATGAGTATTCAACTTATTGAATATGCATTACCTATATCTTCTTCAAGTTCTTCATAATTTATCACAGCTATGTCAATAAAGTAGGCACCTCATCATGTTGAAATAATATTTGACAGATGAAATGAATTAAAAAAACGATAATTATTGTAAAAGTTTACTCAGCTGAAAAACCTCGAATATTATCGTGTCTTGATAAAATACACTTGTAGCTCTTGAAAAAACTCGACTCTAGAGAACGACAATTACAATTCATTATGTAATTCATATCCCCCTTTTTCCTCTGTTAATACTCATACTTAATTCAAAATAAAATTCATATCTTCGTGAATACAAGTTGGAAATGATCGATGGAATTTTACACGCATAGAAAAAGATTATAACGTCCTAACCTTCTAGTAAAAAATATTTACCGACGATTGGAACTACCTGTTACATATTAACTCGGGGTGGTCACAAATCCTTGATTCACAACTTGTTTGCCACTTAATTTCAACAAGCTTGTTATTGTCAATTATCTCAAGTAGAGGTTTAGTGAACACTGATTTCAGAAAATATATATTACAATGGGTAGCACATTTCTTCGCAGTATTACCGCAATCTCAGTGGCGGATTTACTACTAATAAAGTGGAGTTTGTGTCTTAATCCAGTCATATATTTTCGTTGCGATGTCCAAGTTGATATATTAGCAGCACTAATCTGTTGTCTTTCCGGACTAAAATGTGTGGAAAGACCACCGCTGGAATGGTGGCAGACCGAAGTAATTTACCAAATATATCCTCGTTCTTTCATGGACCACAATAATGATGGAATTGGCGATTTAAAAGGTAATCAATCTATTACATTTTAAAGATTAGTGCAACGAGGCTTACAAATGTGTTTATTTGATTTAGGTATCATCGATAAATTACCGTACCTTAAAACTTTGGGTATTGGGTGCATTTGGTTATCCCCTATTTTGAAATCTCCTATGGTTGATTTTGGGTACGATGTCTCGAATTTTAGAGAAATTGAACCCATTTTCGGCACAATGGATGATTTCGATCGATTGCTCAGAAAAGCACATGCTTCTGGTAAGTAGCAAATTCTTTATCATGATGAATCAACAATCACGAATAATAACGGATAGTTGGTTTAATAAGAGATATTATAATGAAACAGGTTTCAAAGTAATAATGGATTTTGTACCCAATCATACCAGCAACCAACACGAATGGTTCTTAAAGTCCATCAAAAGAATTCCTCCTTACACGGATTACTATGTTTGGAAGGATGCCAAGTATATTAACGGAAAACGTCATCCACCAAATAACTGGGTAACTGGTATATTCTTGAATGTCTTGTATTATGGAATAAATAAATGTCTATAATGAATTGATAATGCTTTAGCTCTCATCATTTGGAAAATCCGCTTGGGAATGGAATGAAGAACGTGGTCAATATTATCTTCATCAATTTACTGTGGAACAGCCGGATATTGATTTCAGAAATCCAGTAGTTTATGAAGAAATGAAAGTAGGTGTCGCTCATTCATTTGTACAAATGAGTCTTCATGAAATCATTGCACAAATTCCTATTTGGTTTAACAGAACAATATAATATTCTGGCTTTCAAAAGGCATCGACGGATTGAGAGTAGATTCGGTCAACTTCTTAATAGAGGATGAGAGATTCCTGGATGAACCACCATCTGGCGATCCATTCGCTTTACCAGACGAGTATCTATCATTGAATCACATCTATTCGTTGAATCAACCAGAAAACATTGCTATTATTCAAGACTGGAGAAAAATATTCGATAGATATTCTACTCCGTCTCAAAAGAAGTACATACAACACTTCCAGTACGAATTAAGTTATGACATATGAAAAGAAAACTATCTTTACATCTGCTATTTCAGAGTCATGATCACCGAAGCTTACTCGCCAGTCACATATGTTACTAAATTCTACGGCAATGAAACCCATCCAGGGGCTCATTTACCATTCAATTTTTTGATGATAACAGATGTAGGTAGAGAATCTAATGCACATACTCTCAGAGATATGATCAAAAGCTGGTACGATAACATTCCCACAGGGCATTGGGGTAATTGGGTGGTAAGTTGGACATGAATAAATCATCAAGAATTTAACACTCGGTATTTCAGTACATTAGGGATAATTTTTGTTTAGATTGGAAATCACGATAACCCTAGACCAGCAACACGTTATGGGCACTACTTGGTCGATGGATTACACATGCTTCAAATGCTGTTACCAGGGACAGCTATCGTGTATAACGGTGATGAGTTAGGTATGGAAGATACGATCATCCGGTGGAGTGAAACAGTAGATCCAAGAGCATTAAATGCTGGCAAACTACGATACCATTTAGTATCGAGGGATGGATGTAGAACACCAATGCAATGGAATGATAAACTTAACGCTGGTTTGTATGCTTGAAGTAATATATTGGAAATATGAAGGAATTTTTTGTTACTAACATAACCACTTCTATTATTCAGGTTTTTCAAAAAATTTATATACTTGGTTGCCAGTCAATCCTGGATACTTCAAAGTCAATGTTGAACATGAGCTAAAACAAGACTTGGGCAATATCACGCATCTCAATATATTTAGAGATTTAGTGAAACTTAGACGAAATATCGTTTTTCAACGAGGAGATCTCACATTATATGTAATATCTGACTGGGTTATCGCAGCAGTTAGGTAAGTTATAATATCTATATTTTTCTACAATTATGTGCTAATGCTTTTAGTAAATTATTAGATTTATGGTGATGAAAATTTTTCAATAGATCGTTTCCAGACCATGCCACTTACATTATAATAGTGAATCTTGGAAGTCAAATTGCTATCTCCAATTTAATAGAATATCGACCATCATTACCTGAATATTTATCAGTGGTTGTACCCAGCGTGAATTCTGATTACGTTCACGGGTATGTATCGCATTATGCGATTATTCTTGAAAAAGCATAATGTAAACATTTCCCCATTTCTATTTGAGCATACGTTTGTTTTTTCAGGGAGGAGGTACCGACGAGAAAAATCCTTTTAAGACCCAAAGGCGCTATGGTAATGACCACAAGCGTAGAAGAAGTCGAAGGCAATCATATAACTGGTCATGGTAAGGATACCGAATCGCCAAAAAAGGACATTCCACAAATCTTATCATTATTAGGAATATCTCCTTCACTTATGTCGTCTGAGATTAAAACAAATGATGTAACTTCTATTGAACTGTAAATGAAAAATCGTTGAAGTGTTCTTGTTTTGTATTTTTAACTAATTGTGATATTTTTTATGTGTGTTGTTGATTCTTTTTTTTTTAATTAAAAAAAAATGATTTGAAAAGACTCGAATTCTTTAAATTCTATGAAGATCATTTCATTTGTTTCTCCCCTTTAAGGAAGAATCTAAATAAGCTACCTTTTTGGAATTGTGTACTTTATAAACCATTTACCTATATTTTCTCAATCTTATACATTTGAAATACTTACTACCTACCTAACATAATCAATCACAGTTACATATCTAAATATTCAATCAAGAATGCTTTGATAAGATGCTACTAGTCGATATCTATCAAGTTGGTTGATACGCGGAAGCGTTCTCAAAGAACTTCGTTAAAGAATTTTGAAGAAATTTCTGCTTTAATACCACACTTCTTAGTGGAAAATGACAGGCAATTTGAAAGTTAGTGTGTAACAATAGAGTGCAAATTGATGTGCATAGCGCTAGGAGTGATACCTTGAACTTTTTTATTATTTGAGTTGGCCATTAGGCCTGTTATTATAATACTCATGTAAGTAATTTTGTACCAACTATTATTTTGTTTATTTTATAATAGAGGTAACGCCTTAAAAGCAGTTTCTTGTAGGTGTATCAGTAGATTTTGTCGATAATGAAGGATTCTGTTAGAAGTTTTACTCTTTCCCGAAATCACATATAATTTTTACTTTCGAAAATAATGGGATCTAAAATGTGCTAATGAAATCACTTCAATTCCATTTCCTTTTATCGATAAAATAGACAATGTGAATACATAATGTCATCTGCGTATTTGAATTATATACTTAACTGGTCCTTGCGTCCCTTCGAAGAGCTCAGTTTCTTTGTCTTCTTTATATGCTTCGATTAATGAAGAATAAAAAAAGACAAACTCAAGTAGGTAGATAGGCTTAAAATCATGTACAATACAGGGGCATCTTATCACATTTCTATTCTGTTATTACTAACTTATAATATGAGCAACTGAATGTATTGATTATTGTATGCAAAAATAATTAATTTATCTAAGATTCTCATCGATAATAAAAGACAGCAGTGATTTTTTATGAGACTTTATTATGGCATTTATTATCAATTATTACTTTTACTAAGAAAATAATCAGGCAATTGATGCTGAATAACAACATACTTATTAATATTATAGAATTTAATGGTAACATAAGACATTGTGTCTTAAAAAATTATACTGCACCAGCATTCAGACAAGTTCATCAAACTTTAGCTTTGAATGAAGAAGAGGAGCCAAATCAAGATCTAATGAAATTGCAGCAATTCGTGAATAAAGCCAGTTCATGTTTTAAGAGCGAGTAGGAGCAGAAAAGGGATATAATAAATTTAAAGATTAATTTTGAGTTTGTAAACACTGAACTAGACTCGAAAAAGCAAAGGGGATCGTCTATCTCCTTTTCATCACAGATTTTGTAATGTGGGTACGTAGATGTACCCTTATAACACATGTTCGTCTATATTTTTACTCTTAAAGGGATGTTGGACTCACAGCTCACTTACTTTGGATCCTTTTGGTCAACAAGTCGTTGCAGTACATGATACAAGAAATGAGAGAAGAATCCTCCATAATGCAAATCCAAATGGATTCAAAATTAACTCCCTTAATACAGCATATGGTCTGTTATTTCGGAAAGTGATGAAAACTGAACGCAATAGTTCCTAAATGAGCTCAAAAATATCAATAAAAATTTTTCAGACACCTCTACTACCAAAAAAAGTTAATTATAAAGTTCTCAAAATTTGAAATTTTCTAAAAATTAAAAATTCTTTGCGCTAAAAAGTCATATATTGCCGTCTAGAGACTAAAAAAGTTTTCATTTGATCGCTACCTAATAGGTTTTAAATTTATGGGATGTATATTCTTCTTCCATTTTTTGAAAAAACATGCGGATTCTTATCTATTATTTTTAAAAATAAACTATAAACAAATAATTTATTGGTTCCATACACAGTATTTGCTTAATTCCAGCTCTTTCGAATTTAGAAGGTGAAATATGCTCAATTTTTGATCCACAGAGGTACATGCCAGTTTGAGTCAAAAGTGTGATTACTTTGGAAAACAGATGAAAATGACGCTTTTTCATAAAAATTGAAAAAGGAGTTTGATCCTCTAAATTTAAAAAAAATCATGCTTTGAAAGATAAGAATGACTTTGAAGCTTAAAATGCTTTTAATTGACCAAAAATTTTTTTTTTGTAGTATTTTTTTATTAGTAGGAGGAGGAATGAAGAGGGTTCTAAAAATTAAGTCTGAGTGCTTAAATTTTCACGACTTCAATTTGATATCATTTAATAACTACTTACTTTGACCTTCTCCATTCTTCGAAAAACCTAAATTCTGCTCATTACACAATGTCTTGGAGCATATTTCATCATAGTTCATTATAAATTATAATAATAATCAATCCATCGATTAATCAATTCATTTATTTCAAAAGAATACAACATTAATTAATACATGAGAGAACAACAGCACCCCTATGCGATAAAGGATAATGATAAAAATAATAATAAATTTAAAACACCGATTCTAAAAGCGTACCCAAATTACAACTTATTGCTCTCTTAATCGCAAAGAAGAGAAAAACATCATGAGCAACAAAATTTGAGCCATAAAGGTCCAAAGTAGGTGAGCTCTAACATGGATTTTATTTATACTTGATGTTTCTTCAAGTGCAGAACATCTCTACTTCAAGTGTAATTTTTCTCGAATGCTTTTTCTCAATCTATTGTCTAATAGGTCTTCGACCACATAATATGGACCAAGCTACTGATGTTGAACCAGCGAACTAAGATCTCTTAAGCGCCTTCCGGGTAAATGTACTGGTATCTGTGCATGCGCGAACTGCGTAAGCAACTCGTTCACGCATGCGCATAACACTTAGACTGGCACATCTATTGGCAACAATTTTTGATCGTTTGGTTTGTACAGCGGGTGATAGCCATAGCTCTGTTCATATTATGTAGATAGTCAAAGTTATAGGTACAAAGGAAAAAAATCTGGAATCTTTTCCTAATAAGCTATAAGTATGACAAAAAAATCAAAGGTTTCTAGTGCAAAATAAAGAAAGTTGATAAAATTTCACTCACTTAAAACCTCGAATGACAGAAGTATATTTAACCTAAAGTAGGTGTAGGTAAGAATTAGATGTTGTTAAATATTTGTCCACTCATTTACTACTGATATCCCCTTAGGATCATTTTCATACCTTTGTTGGTATGCTCCGGACTGGCTCATGCCTTTAAGATCCCCATTGAGAACACAGGTCTCGCTGCAAGAGAAAACGCTTCATCCCCCGGCACAACAATACTAAAGGATAAATTCGCTTACATGGTAAAAAATCACGAAGTATTCGTGGACAAGACAGTTCTAATTAAGAAACTATTAGAGCACGAAGATAAATTTATACTGATAACACGACCACGGAAATGGGGTAAGAGTACAAATTTAGAGATGATTAAATCGTTCGTGGAAATGCATTTGGATAAAGTCACCCATATAGTAATACCACGAGAAGAAACAGCTAATTATCGATTATTCAAATACGGAGAATTAATTTATACGGACGGCACTTTAACGAAATTAAGGCATCCGCTGTTGATCTCCAAATACGAAAAATTCGTAGATAAGCACTTGGCGCAATATGTAGTAATCTACGCTGATTTCAAGACATGGCATGGATATAGCTTTGAGAAAACAATTCAAAGGTTTCAACTTTTGATGTCTAGTATTTTCAAAGAACATAGTTACATAAAGAAAGTATTCGAAAATATCATAGAAGGTGGACAACATACCCCAAATGAAATGGAAGAGGCGGCTAAGAGCATCGATATGTTTGGACAAATTGAGGAAAAGAAAGCCAGCATACTGGATACGAAAAAGGGTATATCCTTTTTAGCGGAAATCTTACACGTGTATTTTGATAGACAGGTTATCGTTCTGATAGACAACTATGAGTACCCTTTGATCGAAGCCATATTAGGAAACGATGCGACTTTTCCAGACTTGGAAAAACACCAATTCATCGAATTCTATCGAGACTTACTGGAAAGATGGTTCAAGGACAACAAGCACATCAAGAAAGTCATACTAACTGGAATACTTCGCTTGATTAAAGAAGATACCATCCACAGTTCTAAAGCTATACCTAAACATGGTGGCATAGATGACCGTTTCTTCGAATTCTACGGGTTCACTAAGAGGGAAGTAGATTTATTGATGGATTACAGAAATATCCCTGAGAAACTTCGCGAAGAAGCGTACAAACGATACAGCGGTTACGAATCGCATAAGCTACGCAGATACCAAATTTATAATCCATGCTCTATCATGGGTTTCATCAATTCTCAAACAGTCGACAACTATTGGTCTCAAACTGATACACCAAACGCGGAAAAAAGCAAATTACACGCGCTACATTTCCAGGGTACTTCTATTTTATCATTTGTATCGCTACGAGTGGTCCTCCAGTCGTTGATACTGAGCGGTGAAGCTACGATAAACACGACCGATTTACATTTCCACGCCGAAGATTACCTGCAGTTGAAGAAATTAGCGAACTCCACGAGAACAGAAAACGTGAATGATAAGCAAGTGTCTAATATAATAATATCTTTTCTATGGGCTCACGGATATTTCACCTACAGCCACCATACGAAATCGAAAATAATCGAAGGCATGCAACTGAAACACTCGTTACCAAACAACACTCTAATTTGGTTCCGAATACCGAATACTGAAGTCTGGATGGAGACTCAATGGAAACCGAGGATATCGACATTCTATAAAGATATTGAAAACGATCCTTTACTCACTTATCAAGAATACAGTGATGATCCTATACTGCATCACGTTGAAAGATTTATTTACGATGATTGTAATTCGGAAAGGAAAAAGGTGTTGGGATTTGCGAAAACTATGTATGATAACTTCGATCCTGATGATGGTCTTGATAAGTTATATCATGTAGTGTCTCATTCAAATTATACAAACATGTAGAAGTATTTAGAAGTAACGTTAATGGATTCCCAGACTCCGTGATATTGACGCAAAATCGATTGGTGGTAATGAAGATAACTTTTGAAGCTGAATCCACCGAAGAAGCAATGAGACAGGTTAAACAATACGAAAACGTAATCAAACAATCTAAACTAGCGAAAACTGTTAAATTCATTGCTATTAATGTGCGCGAGACTTGGGAAATGTGTTCATATACTTTAAGTAACTTTTGGGTGCAAATCGATGCCGAAGATACGCTCATGTGTTCTCTGTTATAGTCACAATCGCTACTAAGAAGATGTGGCTCACTGATTACCTCCTATCTCCTACTAATTGAAATCGCTGCTATCTATAATTGAAATAGATGCCGTAGTATATGTTTTCAAAATTACTTCACAAAATATAAGGCTTGAGCACAAAGAAAACAGTGTAACATCCAAAATTTATCTTCAAATTTTTCAAAAAAAAAAAAAAACAACAGAAAAGAAAAAATACAACTTACTGAAAGATTTTCCCACTCTTCCAATTACAGATGTTTTTGTAGGCTACATACATATAAGTAGGCAGTAGCGGAACGAGGAAATTTCTGGGTGGGGCGAGGGAATTCATTAAATAAGAATGACTCTGCTTTTAATAATATTATTTTTTATTATATATTTTTAATCATTTAAAATTACATCTTAAACATAAGTTTAAATTAAGAAAATAACTATAGGAAAATATCGTTTTCTTTCGTTTCAAGGTCATATAGAATAATTATAGTAACTGATCCACTTTCTGATTGGTCATACTTTACACGCGTAACGACCAATCATAAGGCTATATGTGATAAAATCTAGGTAATTTCATTTCTACCTTCTAAATAATATCGTTCAGTTTTCAATGAACGACTGAAATTCGTTTGTGATTTGAATCATCAGCTAATTCATATTTTTATTTTACAAGTAAATAGAGGTGATTTACAACTTGCTGATTGGATGTTACACGTGTGATGTAGGACGAATCAGAAAGCGGACCTCAGGCCCGTAGCCAGGATTTTTTCTAGAGGGGCAAAGGGAGGGGGAGCAGATTTTTTTCCAACACCAAAAAAATTTCAAATTCAAAATGCACTTATGAATATAATTTTTTATTTTTTTAAAAGTACATTTCAAATTAAAATACGAGTCCAAAATTTAATATTAATACAATTGCAATTTTCTATAACACTGTTACCAATCGTCAGGTCAAAAACTATGTTAATTTATCAATGTGACTATCGATTTGAAACACATTTATGTGGATTTATTAATTTTTGTGTCAATGACCAAATTAAAAAGTAAAAAAGGGGTTTTTGGGTAATTTTTCTAAGAGGGCAAAAATTCTTCAAGGGGGCAACGCCCCCCTCGCCCCCCTGGCTACGGGCCTGGCGGACCTGCTACTATAATTACTGTATAGTTGATAACTTTTGCACTGTTATTGCTATTGGCGTTTCTCAATATAAATGTTAACCTCATTGCTATACCAAAAAGGTCTCGGGGAAGGGAATCTTCATACCCTAAAACCTTCCCGTATTCAGGCCACCGTAAGTAGATGAAAAAATTTGAAAAGTTATTCGAGAATTTATTTATTTTTATTCTTGCAATTTTTTTCAATAACAAGTATGAAAGAAAAGAAAATCTTAAAAAATGATAAAAACTTCTAGAAAGAGGTTTAAATTTAAATCGATAAAACATGTGCAATTCCACGATAAATAATATTGAATAATTTTTCTATGGTTTGTAGGAAGCTAAAGGCTCTGTCTACCAATACTTTCCATTCGTTTATCTGGTAACAGATCTCGCAAGATGATTTTCATCTATTTACTAATATGTACTTCAATAGAAGCAACCAAGATCATCGAAGAGAGCGTTCTTGGTATGAGGGAAAAATCATCCGAATCCTCTGAGCCACTAAAATTTCTAGATGAAAGCACATCCCAACTATCCAATAAAAGTGTTTTTAAAAATCATTTTTCCAATTTAATTAATAATTACGAAGTATTCGTTGATAAAACGATGCTAATAAAAGAATTAATCGAATACGAGGATAAGGTAATATTAATAACACGGCCTCGAAAATGGGGTAAAAGCATAAATTTGGACATGATGAAATTGTTTTTGGAGATTACTTTGGAAAAGGATACCGACATAATTGTACCTCGGGAGAACACTTCAAATTACAAATTATTTGTTAACGGAGAACTATTACATGATGATGGTAGTATGATAAAATTACAACGACCTTTGATGATAGCAGGACATAAAGAATTTTTGAGAGAGCATTTCGGTCAATACCCTGTAATACATGTTAGTTTCAAGGGATGGGGAGGAAGTACTTACAATAAAATTATCGAAAGCTTTCACAGCACGATGGCAGGTCTTTTCCAGCATCATAATTATCTAAAGAAAGTGCTACAAACAAAGATGGAAAATCAGGCGAGTACTGCTGAGGAAAAAGAACGAGCGACTAAAAATTTAGAATTATTTACCAAGATCATACAGAAACAAGCCACTCTTGAGGAAACTCAACAAGGAATATTATTTCTTTCGATGTTACTCCATGATCACTTCCAGAAACTAGCTGTAGTCCTAATCGACGACTACGAATTTCCTTTGATTGAAGCGATACTAGAAAATCATAAAATTTTCAAAGATAAAGAGAAAACCAAATTTATCGAATTTTTTCAAGAATTCTTGGATAAATCTTTTAAAAACAACGATCACACAGAAAAAGTCATATTAACCGGAGTTCTTCGATTAGTCAAAGAAGAACGATTTCACAATTCGACCAGCATACCGAAACACGGTGGTATCGACGATCGTTTCTTTCAGTATTATGGATTCACCAAACGAGAGGTTGATTTGCTGTTAAAGAACATGGAAGTAACCCACTTCATAACAACTCGAGTTCACGGAAGGTACAATGGATACGAATCTCGTAAGCCACACAGCTGGCAAATGTACAATCCGTACTCCATTATGAATTTTGTGGAAACCAACGAACTGGAAAACTTTTGGGTGAAAACCGATAGTGTTAATATGGAGAGATCTAAATTACCAATAGCGGTTATGGATCCCATAAGCGTCATTAAAATTGTACCATTACGAAACGATATAGAACAAGTGCTTAGGAACGAAGAATCGTGCATTAAAGAGAGTGATTTGCATTTCCACGCCGACGATTTCATGAAGTTTAAAACTCATATGATTAAAATCAACGCTTACACTGACGAAGACACCTCAGACTACGAAAAACATAGAGACATAATGATAAAAGTTCAAAACGCTATACCAAAAGGTATCATCGATCTTGTAGCTAATCTAGCCCTGTCATATCTCTGGGCTCATGGATATCTTACTTACAGCCATTTAAACAGTTCGAAAATCGTTAAAACTTTACAGCTGAAAAATCCTTCAAAGAATCTCATTTGGTTTCGATTACCGACTTACGAAATACGACAGGGAACTGATATCGAAAGAAAAATGGTTCGGTTTTACGAAGGACCGTACGATGGTGACGAAATAATGCATTTGCAGGAAAACTTCGATGACCCTATACTCCTCCATTTGGAAAGATTTATACACGACGATAGTACATCGGTGATGAAAAGAGTGCTGGAATTTATGCGAAAAGTTTGCCTAGATTATGGACTTCTGAATGGTATCGATATCGTATTTTTCGCCATAAGCGATATCGATTACGTGGGAGTATTTGAAGAATTCCATCGAAGCAGAATACCTGATCATCCAACAATGGCATTTTATAAGGAAGAGCGTTTCGTACTGATTAAGTTAACACACGGCGAAGAATCAGCGCATAAAGCTTTACAAGTGGTTACAAAGTATGAATCAATGATTCAACGAGCCAATATAACTGGTAAAATCAAGTTCATTGGAATTAACGTTGATAAAACATGGAAAATGTGTTCATATACGCTGTGCAGAGTAAGCAAAGGATGGTTTAACATAAATGGCGATGATGTTATAAACTGTGTAGAACTTTAATATCGCGATATTCCTCATTCTTGAAGCAGTATTTCTTGCATTTTAGTGAACATACTCTGAGAAGATTATTACGCAGGCACAATAAAGGACTTGTTTTTTTTTAATTTGGTTTTTCTTGCTCGTTTTTTCCTCAGCAGTCCATGTTACTCGGATAGTCTAAATTTCCTTGACTATTACATCACTTTTCTGCGTTCTTGTCCATGCCTCTTCTCCACCGGTTCTAAAAAAAATCAAGAAAAATTTTTTTACTAAAAGCGAAAACTGTCCATTCAAATACAGTTAGTATGCAACCATAATAGCATTATACATACCATCTTCGATTTATGTCATGAGAGTTGCAATTTTATCACATGATAGGGAATTTTCTGGAATGTTAATCACTCATTTTTATGGCACAAAACGATGTAGGAAGAGGACACGTATACCATCCTCAGTTAAAATTATAGTTCTCAAAGCAGTGTGTGATAGGAACAATACAGATGAGATCAAACTTTCAAAAAATGATGAAAAGCAAATAAAAAGAATACTACCACCCTTTTGTCTACAAAGAATAGAATAATGACTAATTTGTAACATCATATAATAAGTACATAAATTTATTCTATTGTAATAATTATCTCTAAATAATTTTGTTGATTAATTTGTTTCGAAATAATATTAGAAATTCTTGCTTTTTTAAACCAAAAATGTGAAAGTTTTTTAATAAAGGAAATAATAGGCAGTACCTATTTTTTCCTTTAATGAATTCATTCTTACGCTTTTTCTCTTATTCAATTATTTTAATTAAATATTTTTTCCAGAAAAATTTTTCATATTCCATGAACTAAGATAATATCTTCCGTTAACATTTCAAAGAAAACTTAACAATTTTACCTTCTAATTTTTCGATAGTCTGTAATTTTTCTTTCAATAAATATTTCATTTTTAAAAATTGTTTCTGAATAATTTTTTTAATTTCATGTTTTCTGAAAAAATTATATTTTCTGTATTTAATTAACCGCCGCATTAGACATTTCTTCAGTAAATCAACAATTTCTTTTTCTTTTTGTATGAACATTGCAATTTGCGAACTAAATGAAAAATTTCACTTAAAATTCCCTGTCATAATGTAAACTAATAAAACGAGGTTAGAAACTCAGGCCAGAATGAGGGCGAGGTGTAGTGATGTTAAAAGATGGAGGAGAAATGAAGGCTAACCGCTTTAGCATATATTTTGGCGCTACCATCACAACGTTTAAAAGGTGGAGGTAAAGGTTCGTGGTTTAAATGTAGCGACAGTAGTGTTAAAATGTACGCTAAAGCTAAAGTAGTTACCTATTCCTTACTCCCCTTCCGTCTTTTAGAATCACTAAACTTCACCATCATACTGGCCGAAGGTTTATATCTTGTCTTGTTTTGTTAGTTTACAGTGGTCTTCGCTATCTTATCTCACTGTCGTCCGTTTGAGGTATTCGTTAGCACCATATTTGTTGTGTACTTGGAACAATGGGGTACAGGCATAGAACTTTATCAAACAAATCTTCGGTAACGTTTCGGGTGGTGTTGGTGGTGGTGGTAATGGCAGTGATAATGGTAATTAGTAATTAATGCAAGCTCATGATGATAACAGGAAATGAAAACTATAATGAAAATTATTATAGTATCAATGCTTTGTTAAATTTGGGGATGGTGAGGGCTCTTGGACCTATAGTAAAGCACAAGTTCATAAAATATAAATAGGTAATTTCATAAATTATTGACTACCTTAAGAATTTTTCCATATAATACCTACTTATTTATAAAATTATGTAAATTGAAAAAAAATATACATATGTAATCAAAAATAATAATAAACTTAAGGATAAAAGAAATTTTCTGAACTTGATTGATTTTACCTATAATTCAACACTTCATTTTGGCACTTCTTCAGCCTTACCCATCAGTTATACGATGAATCATTTCAAAAATTGATATACATTTTCACTTTGATAAGTGGGTAATCCTAAATCTTTTTTATGGTTTATAGGATTCTTAAAAGTACGGATCCCAAATCTTTATCGTTTATTTATTCCATACTTACACCACATAAGATAATTCTCATCTGCTTCCTGATATGCTCATCGACAGAAGAAACCAAAGCAGATTTTAAAGAACCAGCAATCAGTATTAATGAAAAATCATCCCCATCTTCAGCGGCCACCATATTGAAAGATAAATTCGCTGATTTGATTAATAGTAACGACGTGTTCGTTGATAAAACAGAGTTGATTAAAGAACTACTGGACTACGACGACAAAGTGATTTTGATAACACGGCCTCGAAAATGGGGTAAAAGTATAAATTTAGAAATGATGAAATCATTTTTGGAAATCACTCTGCAAAATGATACCAACATAATAATGGCACCTAAAGACACACCTAATTACAGATTATTTAAAAATGGAGAGCTTCTGAACGAGGATGGTACTTCGATAAAATTGAAACACCCGTTGTTAATAACCAAACATGAAGGGTTCTTAGATCAACATCTAGCTCAATATTCGGTAATACATGCCAGTTTTAAAGGATGGAGAGGATTCAACAACAATAAGACTGAAGGTAATTTCCATTATTTAATGGCCAATATTTTCCAGAGGTGTAACTACATTAAAAAAATCATGCAGGGAGTAATTGATAGCAAAAGCACAACCCGTGAGCAGATGGAACAGGCTTCTAAAGATTTAAAGGAGTTCACGAAAATCGAGGAAAAGCAAGGACATATCTCAGAAACAGAAACATGCATATCTTTTCTTTCGAAGATATTACACCAGTATATTGCAAAACCAGTCATCATATTAATCGACGATTACGAGTATCCTTTAATCGAGGCGATATTACAAGATGAGTATTCATTTAAAGAATCAAAAATAATGCAATTTATCGAATTTTATCACGATTTCTTGAAAAGTTTAGTTGGAGGTGATCACGTGAAAAAAGTAATTTTGACGGGAGTTCTGCGTTTAGTAGAGGAGAGCTTCCATGACTCTACAACCATACCAAAGAACGGAGGTATCGATAATCGATTCTTTCGATTTTATGGTTTTACCAAGCAAGAAGTAGATTTATTAATAGACAGTAGAAAAGGTTCACTAAATACAGGTACACAACTTCCATATGGATATGGGAACCAGAAACAATTCAATTGGTTTGCTTGTATTCCTCATGTTTCCAAAGATATCCGCCAACAAGTGCACGATAAATACAGTGGATATGAATCGCATAAAGCTTCTGGGGTGAAAATTTATAACCCTTACTCAATTATGAACTTCTTACGCACAAGCAAAATTAGTAATTATTGGATGGCAACAGACAGCATAAATGAAGAGAAAAGGAGAATACCCATAATGAGCTTAGATCACAATGCTATCCTTAAAATTGTACCATTACGAAGTTATTTTGTATCCATATTGATGGATGGGGAAGCATCAATTAATGGAAGTGATTTGCATTTCCATGCCGAAGATTATTTGAAATTAAAAAATCTTCTACCTAAAAGTGACGTCAAAATGGAAAAACGAACGGCCGATATTTTAGGTAATTTAGCTCTTTCATATCTATGGGCTCATGGATACTTCACATTCAGTCACAATAAAGGATCAAAACTTGTACAAGCTTTAGGATTGAAAAATACAAATGTTGTTTGGTTTAGGGTACCAAGCGAAGAAGTATGGGAAAGTAGCAGAGTGGTGAAAGAATGGCATTTATTTTATGAGAAACCATGTGACGATGAAATAATGCACACCCAGGCCTACTTCGATGATCCTATATTACTTCATTGGCATCGTTATGTACATGATGATGGTAATCTAATGATGAGTAAATCAATACAGTTTATGAAAGGAATATGCAACAGCTATGGATTACTGAATGGCGTGGATATTGTGCTTAATTCATTAAAACAAACCTCTTTAGTAGGAACATTTGAGGAATACTTCAAGAGTAGAGTGATGGATCATCCGGATATGGCACTATATAAGAAAGAACGCGTTGTGCTTATCAAAGTAACATTTGGAGAAAAATCAGCAGAGAAAGCTTTACAAATGGTGAAGAAATATGAAAGTATAGTTCAACAGTCAAATATAACGGGGAAAATTAAATTTATTGGAATCAATGTTGGTGAAAATTGGCAACTATGTTCATATACATTATGCAGAGTAAGCAAGGGTTGGTTTAATATAGATGGAGATGATGCAATAAATTATGCTGGAATTGGATATTATTATATATCAATACCTACTAATAAGCAAGTATGATATTTCAACTTCCAATAAGCAAAAGCATGCTTTAAAATCATGGATCTCTATCTTATCAGTTAACACCTAAAGCTTCACGCTAATTTTATAAGTACAAATTCTATTAAAGAGAGATAGACACTTTCGACAAAAAAAATATTGGAAGGTTATCAACAATACATCTTCTTCTTTCCCTTCTTATTCATGGTCATGCTCAAGTTTAGGAGTTCAAATGGCTGGAATAATCATTCGGAATTCCTGCCTATAATAAGTGGTAGAATGAAAGAACTGTTCTACTGAAAACCCAATCTATACTCTAATGTTTCTTGGTTAAAACAGACTTTGGCATCTGATTCCTCCGTTATCAGCAATACATTACATTATCAATAAGATACTGGCATTGGCGCGGGATTGTTACAAATCAGCGGAGACTGAATGGATAGTGCTTATATGTTAATTTATTTTCCATTTTCTGTAAACAGCCACTTTTGCTCTTATAGGTACTTCATGAAGATAGCTGTTTAAATTCTACAAATTGTAACAACCATCTTGTGTGGAGCTTATGATGGCCTTTTCCGTTATTGCGCTTCATCTTGTATTCACATGGTTCGTAAGTCATGCATGGGGAGCACTGGAACCCGAAGCAGCTTTAATTATAAACGAAAATGCCAACTGGTCATTCGTTGGACAATATTTCGTGCGAAATCATTTCGAAGTTAGAATAAAAGATTATGATTACTTCGTTGACAAATCGATGCTAATCAAAGAAATAATCGAGCATGAAGATAGAATTTTACTCATAACACGTCCTCGCAAGATGGGTAAAAGCATTAACGTGTGGATGCTGAAGACATTCTTGGCTATTCCCATAGATGATATCAGTAATAAATTCGTACCTCTCAATCAATCCCTGGGTTACAATTTATTCACAAATGCTGAAATAGTTTACGAGAATGGTCAAAGGGATAAGCTAAGTCGTCCTTTTTTAATATCTAGAGATAAGCAGTTTCTGCAACAGCATTTATGCCGATACCCAACAATAATCGCTTGTTTTTACCAATTATGCTGGACTGGCGACGATTTCGTACCATTTATCAACGATTTCAGACGCATTGTAAGGAGTATATTTGAAGATCATTACTATATGACCAGAGTATTCTTGGGCACTATAGGTAATTTTAATAAGACGTTCGAGGAACGATTACAGGCGTCTAAGAATTTGAATTTATTCGGTAATTTTTTACGAGAAAGAGCTAGCTTGGAAGATATGAAAAATTGTTTATTTTTCCTTTCTAAAGTATTATACGAATTTTATAAAGAGCCAGTAATCATTATCATCGATAATTACGAGTACCCTTTGGTCGAAGCGGTACTAGAAAATAATATGAGGTTTTTGAGGTACAAAAAATACGAATTTATAGAAATATTTAATCAGTTTTTGGAAAGATCGTTCAAAAACAATCCATACATAAAGAAAGCTATATTAACAGGAGCGTTGCGGTTGGTGAGGCAAGAGCGGTTCTACAATTCCACAAACTTACCCAAACATCCCCTCATTGATGACCGTTTCTTTCATTATTTTGGTTATACCCAAGCTGAAGTAGATTTAATCAGCGATTATAAAGAAATTTCACAGAAAACACGCCAAGAGATTGTCGAATGGTATAGTGGATACGAATCTAGTGCGCCTGGAGGATTGAAAATATACAATTGTCACTCCATTAAATATACTTTCTTAAAAGATGGAGTTAAAACTTATTGGATGAGAGATAATACGGCAAATCAAGAAAAAACCGCAATACCTATATTGTACTTGATGCATGTAAATTACGCTTCACAAGATGAAAAATATCCATCACTCAACGATGGCGATGATAACGAGCGTCCTTTCATGTTTAGAATGGTACCCTTGAGGATCGCTTTCCAATCTTTGGTGTACACCGGTGAATACTCGATAAAAGCTGAGGATCTACATTTCTATGCTGAAGATTATCTACGTCTGAGGAAACTTCTGGATCATAGGCGTTTTAGAGAAAAATCAAGTGAAACGTTCAAAGAGATTACCACTTTGGGATTAGCGCTGTTATGGGCGCATGGATACTTTACTTTTAGTCATCGAACTAGATCTAAATTAGTGACAGCATTAGATTTGAAGAATACTTCAACAGATGTATGGTTTCGTCTAGCATTCAATGAAATCGAAAAATATGGCCCATTGAAAGATAAAATAGATTTGTTTTATAGAAAATTAAAAGTCCAAGATCAAAATGAAGCCCTAAATCGTAGCAATTTCTTCAACGTGGTTTACGAGGAGTGTCCAAATACGAGTATAAGTCGAGCAATCGATTTTATGGAATTCATGATCGACCAGTATAATCTAGAAGATGGAATAGATAAGTTATTCCACCTAACAATTCGTTCATTGTTATATGACAACGAAGAGATATTCAGGAGTGCTGTGGATACTCAACCTGATACTGCAATACTAACATCAAAGGGACGAGTTATCGTAATTAAAGTCAGCGTAAATGCTCCTTCGGCTAGGCAAACTTTGAAACAAATTACAAGATACAAAGAGTCTATTAGACGATCGAATGTCGCCAGTTCTATCAAATTTATTGGTATTAATAAAAGACATAGAGCTGAAATTTGTACTTGTACTTTTTCTGATGTGAAACAGGATATGGATGTTGAGAAATCGATTATATGTTCGAAATAGTTAACTTTAGAGCTTAGATAATTCATCTATTTCTACGATTTGATACTTTTTATAAATCCATCGCCAACTGGATGGAATTATGAAATAAATTTCGATACTATTTGTGATTTATTTATACCGCACTTATGAGCTGGAGCGATAAGTAATGATAGTCAGTTAGATATTTGAGCACACAAAATTAAAAGAAAGGAGAATGCAAGTTTTCTCGTAGCATGAGATGGGGACTATTCCTTGAGATATTCATTAAAGTGGACATCAAAGACATAAAAATAGTGGAAGAGAAAATTAGAGCATTTTGGAAAAATCAGGGTGGGAGAATAAGGAAAAATTCCTTGAAGTACACATGAACTTTGGTAAATTATCCATAAAAGAAACAAGTGTAATTTAAGATTTCAAGTCATTTTCAATATTTCAATATATTTTTTAATATTACCTAATACAAAAATTACAACATGTCTCGAATGTTACAGTTACTTCATTATTCTAAAACTCCAAGCGCTACCTATAAAATTCGTCAATGCCATCAATTATTAAAGACTTAAATTACTTAACAAATAAGAAGATAGAGAACAAAAATACATAGTGTGATGAAAATATGTACATGGTTAGTGTGATGAAAATAAAGAAGTCCAGTAAGTACTTACTTGATACTGTTCATTTGCAAAAACAATATTAGGTGAAGTCTAAAGAGTCATAATTGTTCATTGACTGGATAACAAAATATGGAAAAAGATTCAAAAATTTACAACTTTCAGGTTTGAAAAGTTACTAAATGACATGAAAACGGTTCATGGAAAAAATTGAATTCGTCGATGCGGAAAAATAGTACCTCATCAACGATATTTTTGATAAATGTGCTAAATAATAGGATACATAGCTACCACTCTTGATTTTCTATTTTAATATGTAGTATGGTAATTTGGTAGTACAATACTACTTGTGAAGAGTGTAGCAGTGGAACGATACAATAGTGTAGTGATATAACAATATATTCATCATTGTTTCTTTTTTAAATTAAAGGGAAAAGTAAGAACACACGATTATACCACTACATTGCTGTACAACTGCACCACTAATACACTCAACTTACATGTAATTGTATTGACAATATAGTAACTTAGATAAAACTATACTCTTATGAGTCTTATCTATGCTACTATAATGAATAGTCGAGTAGTATGGATATATATAAACATATTTTTCCACATAGGCAACCGTTACCTCGAGGTTTCCTTACAGTCAGAATTTTAATGCATATATGTATATAAACCCAAATTTAAACAGCTCATAAATTACAGTTCTAAAATTTTATCAGAAAATTAAATAACTGATTTTTAAAAAATACAAATGCTCAGAGTTTCAACGTTTTATTTGACTATAAGTTTGATAGAAAGGTAAGAATCTGAAAAGTTGACATGATTACCTGTTCGAAAAAGTTTTTCTTTAGGGAGAACACGAGAAGATAATGAAGAGATGCAATGATTAAATTCATGACGTACACCAAGGAGTATTTTTCAAAAGCGATAAGTATCTTATCCTTATATCCAAATAGGCATCTAAATGAGGCTAGATGATAAAGCAGAAATTTCACGACGGTATGTTTTCATTTCGCGATTTCATGTAATCGAGCATGTAAATATGAGAACTTCGAAGTAAGGTTTTGCGAGCCTAATAGTGTTATGATATGGCAATATGATGAATTATGTAAGAAAAACGACTGATGTAAGGTAATGTAAGACTATTTGTAATCTTATTTTGTTTTATTCATCGGCTATGACTTACATACCTATTTCCATTTACTTAATCGTGAGCTCATCGGTAGTATACGGGAATCCAGCGGCTTTAGAGGAAACAGCTTTTGTTACAAATGAGCACATACAACAAAAAGTTGGAGAGACCGTACTGAAGGATAAGTTCACTGAATTAATAAAAGATCATGAAGTTTTCGTCGACAAGACCAACTTGATAAAGGAAGTTTTAGAATATAAAGACAAAATTATACTGATAACTCGGCCTCACAAATGGGGCAAAAGTACCAACTTGGAGATGATAAAATCATTCGTGGAAATTCAATGGGAAAATGGAACGCATAAGGTCGTACCGCGAGAAAAAACCGCAAATTATAGATTATTCAAACACGGAGAAGTAGTATTCAAAGATGGGACTTCAATGAAATTGAAACAACCATTAATAGTAACGAAATATGAGAAATTCTTAGAGGAAAATTTGGCTAAGTATCCCGTTATCCATGTAAACTTCAAGGAATGGAATGGAAACAGTTACGACAAACTGATACAAAGCTATCGACATGTAATGGCCAGCATGTTTAAAAGTTTTAATTTCTTGTTGGGTATACTTCAATCGGCAACCAAAAATGAGAATAAAAATGATGCAGATAAAGAAATTGCTATGAAGAATCTGAACACATTTTCAAACATCGTTGAAGAACGAGCGAGCATCGACGAGACAAAAAATGGCTTATTTTTCCTATCGAAAATGTTACATGAGCATGTTGGTAGTAAAGTGTTCGTATTTATAGACGATTACGAGTATCCCTTAGCTCGAGCGATTATGGAAAATGAAACAAAGATCGCGGAAGAGGAAAAGCTCAAATTTATCGAATTTTATCACGATTTTTTGGAAAAATCTTTCAAAGATAATATTCATTAGAGAAAGCAATATTAACTGGAATCCTTCGTTTGGTCAAGGAAGATCGTTTCCACAACTCGACCACGATGCCAAGCCATGGTGGGATCGATAATCGTTTCTTCCACTATTATGGTTTTACTAAACCTGAAGTAGATTTAATGATGAAATATATAAAAGCCTCGGTGAACGATACAGAAAGAATAGAACACGAGTATAATGGTTACGATTCGAACGAATATTATAAACATCGAATTTATAACGTTTGGTCTATGATGCACTATATACGTTCTAACATAACCCAAGATTATTGGGTGAATGCGGATACAATATATGGTGAAAAATTATTAGCACCTGTGATGCATTTTCATTTGCTCAAAGGAATATTACCGTTTCGAGATGTTTTAGAATCTTTGGTTTTCGAGGAAAAGGCGTTGATACGTAAAAAAGATATGCATTTTCACGCCGAAGATTTCATACAATACAGGAAGCTTTTGTATGGTGATAGAGAGAAGATTAAACGAGACAAGAAGCTATCACAGCAACTTTCCGATTTGGCTATATCGTATTCCTGGGCTCATGGATATCTTACTTATTATCTTAAAGAGATTACGGTGCCAATGGCATACTATAGTATGCAACAATTAGGATTAAGTAATACGTGTGTTTGGTTTAGGGTACCGAATTATGAGGTTTGGCACGATATTGGTAGATATTCGAGGTTCTTTGAGTTATATCTTCCCGAATACTGAGAATTCAGAGGTTGTATCTCAACAAGAACTATGTAAGCACACGTCTTCTCATTTTGTCACACAGAGGAAACAATCGACAAAATCAAAAGTTTATGCTTGAATCCGTTTATTGTTGATCATTTATTGTTAAAAGATTTTTAATTTTTATTCTTAAGATGATCGAATGTTTGAAATTGTAACAGTTTTTGAAGAATTAAAATGATCGACTTACCATTAGATTTCTCATCGAAGCATTGTGTATCATTTTCAGCACATCACTTCCACATTACTAATGTTTTATTTCAATCAACAACACTTCTAAATGACTCAAATGACATTATGTACATACGAGTATATAATAGGTAAATGGAAACAGTTAATTGGAATTAACAAAAAATAAATGCAATCTTATCGCAATTTTGATATATTTTATTCTTATCACCATTGTTGACAACATAATAACAAGTTGCATCTACACTCTACAGGCGGGTGTTCCGGGAGCGGCCAGTCAAACTTTCCCATTAGGTAGTATGCGATGAGGCAAGAGGGATGAAGAGAGTAGAAAATGTTATGGTACATATCGCACCCCTACCCTAATGCAACAACACCACATCTCAAAATACGTTAAATAACCGAAACTCAAGAAAATTGCTTTTTATTTGCTTTGTAAATAACAAAATATTAATTCAAATTCATTTTTTTTTCATTGATCCTCAATAATTTTTCACGTTCTGTCCAATAGAGTATTTATAATGACTGGTCTATGTTCTAATTGGTCATATGTTACGCGCGTAATGACCAATCATAACGCTAGAATGTGATAAAATGTAGGTAGTTTCAGTTCTACCTTCCTAAATAATATCGTTCAGTTTTCAGTGAACGACTAAAATTCGTTTGTGGTTTGAATCATCACCTGATTTGTGTTTTTATTTTACGAGTTAGTCGAGGTAAATTTGCCACATTCCCACTTGCTGGTTGGTCGTTACAGGCGTGACGTATGACCAATTAGAACCTAGACCAGTCATTATAAATTTATAAATACTCTATAGTAAAGGCAGATTTTCGCAACGCAAATTATTTTTGGTAGTTTTTTGAGATGTGGTGTTTTTGCAGTCAAGGACTTTTTTTTTGAGATGTGGTGTTGTTGCAGTAGGGGTGCGATATATAACCTATCGTGAAAATTGCAGGCGCTGCGGAGGCGCTGGCATGAAGTGAGGTATGTTAATCAAATAAAATAATCACTGTCTGTCAAATATAGCTTGAGACTTTTTGACAGCGCAAAGTTGTAGGTTATAACTATTTTTAGTGGCAACATTTATTTATTTGATGAACTGTTGCGCAATGTTATTTGCCTAGTCTACAATCGAAGGGGCATAATTTTATTTGATTAACGTACTTCGTCTCGCGCCAGCGCCTGCAATTTTTACGAAAGGTTATATGTGTATACACAACATTTTCTATTCGCTTCATCCCTCATCGCATACTACCTAATGGCAAAGTATGACTGCCACTCTTGGAACACCCTCTGTATCGTTACCTGCATTTATTCATTATCATTTATTTCGGAAGGAAAGAAGAAAGGAAGAAAGTCACTAGAAAAAAATCAAAGGTTATAATAAAGGTTTATGAATAAAATGTAAGTAGTTATTAATGTAATCAGCTCCCAATAAAAAAGAACGCAAGTATACGATAATAGCTGTTCAATGATTTCTCTTTGCAGATACAAAAAATTTACCTCAGTTCATAATGAAACATACCTAGATACTAAAGCCCTTCATTACCGTATAAAAACCGATAAGAAATTGATACATTGCATTTGAAAAATTAGAATACTAAACGTTTCATTGCTTAAATACCTGTAGTTATCCATAGTCAAAGTTCTGCTATAAAAATATCACACCACAGGTATGTAAGTAAGTAGAATCGATATTAAATGAGTACCTATGTGAAGATCGACAGTTTTCTATAAATTATAAATACTTTCTAAATTAGGTATAGTACAATAATACAAAAGAAACTATGATTAATAATTTTCCACAATAAAATTTGATTTAATACAATTTTAAAACACTAAATATCTATGAGTGGGTGCGGTAGAAAGAATTGGACACTCGGAGCAATATTTGCTATGCTCACATGCAGTTTTATCACTGATCAATTTCTTGCCAATCATTTGTGCTATCTGATAGTAAACCATCTAATTCGTGAACATATCTCTCATCCTATACATCGTAGAATAATTTATCAAACAGTCTTGATACCTACTCGTATATACACCAATACCTAAAAAATTACCAATTCTTACTTGCGGTAAATCGAGCTTGACATGATGAGTGTTTTTCCTCCTCGTTCTTCTAGTTTTCATTTTTCTATATGCATGTGAATAGAAATCTTTCATCGATACAGAATCTTCGCTGCTATCGCTACATTCGTTTCCAGAAGCAGAAGTAGATGTAAAATTATCTTCATTTCTAGAAAATGTTTGGTTGACACGCAACTTCACGGGCCTAAATCGTTTACTATTTTTTTTACGACTTTTTTGAGACGACTTGTAAGCTGTAATCCATGGTGGACAGGTGGGAGCTGATGGTTTACTAAGTGATGATCTATTTTTATTAGCGATGTATTGCATTTTTTGTCGCAAGGAGTATTCTATTCCTTTTCTGTTTTCGTAAATTTCGCGCTATTGAAACAACATTTGATTTAAAAAAAAAGTACACAAAACGGTAGGAGGAAGAAAATATGTAGGTACCTACTTGAATTTTGTTTAAAAGTTCTAATAATATTTTTTGTTGTTTACTGCCGTCTTGGTATTTATCCATCTGTGTCAAAATTTCTTTAAGCGAAACTTTTTGGTGAAATAGTAGTTTCCTTTTCTTCCATATTAATTCGGTAATCGCATTTTCTAAATTTTTCTCATACTTCTGTTGTAACAGTTTTATTTATTCATTATATAGGCAGTAAGGTATCAACTACAAAGCTAGGTATTACATCAAACACTTTTTAACATGTCCCATCAAGACTAATGAAAATTGTTTACTAATCACTTACGAATGAAACTATTCGATATAAAAAATGATTTAAATTTTCATAAAAATCATAAAAAAAATCTTCAAAACTATGGTACTCATATGAGTTTTGTAAATGGTGCATATACTGCATACAGCATCATTCCGAAGGTACAGAAATTTAATAACGAAAAAAAGTCAGCTAGGCTAAATGGCTTGGTTATTACATAATGAATAGGTAGTTTGGTAAGTATACTTCGCCTTAGAATGAAGTTAACCCACCTCGTCAATGTTTTGGGATATGACGTTATGATCTGCGCTATCAAAAACCGGCGTGTAATTCAATCTATTGCATAAATCTTCCACCCCATTATCTGAACATTTCAAGGTGTGAGTATCATTACAAAAATTCATCTTGAATCAAAGCAATGAAAATTAAGATAATCGTAAATTTAAAGAATTAGCCTTGAATTAAAAATTTTGAGAACTGAATATGCGTATACTAACAGATTTGTTCAGAACACAAAAATCCAAAAACCAAACAGCTTCGCCATTTGTTATTACATTTTTAATATTTTTCATAGCTTTTATTGCTTCTTCGGTGGTTTGAAATGATAATATTGCGCAAAATGGATTGCTGTTCCTTTGAGCCTAGAAATCCCTGATATTAATAATTTTTTTCAAGTACCTATAATAAATGAAATTAAATAAGAGCGTCTAATAAATGAAAAACGTTCGTACCTGAATTAAGGTTAAAGTACCGAACTGTGAGAAAATATTGTATAAATCTAAAATATTATTGAATTTTACAGGAACATTAGTAACCATAATTGTGCATCTTTTATCACGATGTTTTACTTTGTGCAAATCTGTATGGTCCGGGACATCAGGACATTTCATTGAAATATATCCTAAATCATTATAAAAATTACAATCCTAAAATTTTCATAAATTTCTAAGCAGAAATATCCTTTATTTATCCACCAAAAAACTATAATTTTCATAGTTTTTTCGTACTATTTTATAGGGGTACAAGTGTTCAGCCAAGAAAATTATTTTTTAAATTAAATATTTATCTATTTCAACCCTTTTTGCAGACAGAAATCACCAATCAATAACTATGCATTTTTACCAAGGTAGATATATATAGTAGAATTTATCATATTTTATTTTAACCATTTTTAATCCTTTTAAGAAGAAATTCATTTGCTTTCATGAGTAAAATAGGTGAATTTTCACAAAATTTTAGTCAACCTAGGTCACAAAATTTTTACATTCAAGTATATGATTTTCAGATAAATGTTCTAAATTTCAACCTATTTTTTGTAAATTTCATCCATTTCTAACATTTCAAAGGTATACCAATGTATCTGGACAATTTTCTTCAGTCAACCTAGATCATAAAATTTTTAAATTTAAGTATACAATAAATATATTTTGTATACATTTTCTATCAATTTGTATACAATTTAAAGAGAATATTGAACTTGAAACGTGGACGGAAATTCCGGCCACGTTCCAACACTTGTGTAGAACTATACAAACCACTTAAATAATTAATTAAAAATATTAAACTTGGAACGAGGGGAAATTTCCCCCCACTTCATACGCTACAGTTGTAGCTCCTTGGTATTCGTAATAATAATAGTAGTAATTTAAATGAAATCACATGGGGTAAAGATTTAGCCCCTGGAAATAATTGTAATTTGGTGTACAATCATACACCTTGAATCATGAGCGGAAATTCCGCACATGTTTTTAAAATCTTTAAAACATCATTCTATATCACAATTACTAAGAGTAATCACGTTTTCTTTAGCCCACCTGGGAATTTACAATAATACGACTGGAAATCACAATTTTCACAGGTGTGTAAACATTTACTACCCTGGAATTCTTTTAAAATACTGCTATAAAATTCTGATTTATTGATAATAAAATAATCTTTTTCACGCGCGCAGAACTTTTTCATTTAGCTCTCTCAGATATATATTAATATTTCACAAAATAAAATTTTTTTATCAATTCCAAGTCTGAGATTAATACCTTTCCAAAATCGTTTTCTTTGATTTCGTGAAGAAATATATGATTGTTCGTCAGTTGATGAATTAGATGACGATTCTTCTCTTGATTTTATTTTTCTTTCACATGGAGAATATCTATATCGAATATTCAAATGATTTCTTGCATATTATTAATTATGACTCAAGTTAATCAAAAAAATATTGTCGATACGTAGGTAGATACTCACGATATGTCACATTCCATTGGGAAACAACTTATTTAACGTTTTAAATTAATTTAGAATGCCTGTGATTTGGAAGTAGGTATTTTTTTAGAATAATTTTTATTTCATCAAATCAACTACTAGTCAATAGATTATGAGAGAATCTTCAGTAATGCACAATAATGAGGTACCTATTCGTTATTTTTGTGCGGGGAAAAAATTATGTAACGAAAATTTGATAATTTGATGCTACTTTATGATATGTTTTCAATACAAAACTTTCAAACATGTTCATCCGTGTTTACAAACTATATCAAAAATAATCATTTTTTAATAAGATTTTAATCAACCAAGTATTGTTTATTGTACTTATTTTCTTCCAAAAAATAACTTTTTTTTAATACTGAAATTTTAGCTTTAGCGTATGATTAATAAATTTTCTTATTTTAAAATTTGAAATTAAATATTTATATTATTGGGTGATAAGAATGAAAAGTTACCATGAAAAAAAAGTTTAAGAAAGTATAATTTCGTCATTATTTTGCCATTGTTATCCAAAAAAAAAAATATTTATAGCAAAGCAAAACTATTTCCCATGCATTACAACGATTCTTACGTAATCAAATGTATGACCAATCAGCGACTCGCTAAAATCGATACATCGACATATGGTCGACTTTTCTTATTACGTCAACAACTCGAAACGTTACCCAATCACAACACTTCCCGGAGTAACGAAACCGTAGTAGAAAACTGAGAAAAGTTGAGCGAATCAAATGGATTGTATTTTGTAAATTGTATAAACAAAAGAAGTTGAAAACTTACGATCGTAATGAGTTATGAACAGTATTAAATGTTTTAACTCAGTCTCCTAAGTTCTCTTCGATTTTACTGTTCTTCTACGTTATCAACGTAGTGGCGGTTATTAAAGCATTGACATTTCTAATTTAATGCGTAATTGTAAACATCGCGATAGTGCTGTTTGAATTCGGAATTCAAGAATAAATCGCGCGAAGAGGCAAGTATAAGTGTAGAACATTTTAAAACTCTTTGCTCCTGTTAGCACTTCACGTATAATGTAACGGCTGGAAACAAATCTTAAGAATAGTAATTTTCTGTGAACAACGCGCGTTCTGTATACATGGCGGCAAAGCAGTAATTCGCATCTCATTTTAGTTTATGAAGAAGTTATACAACTGAATCCGCAATTATGAAGTTCTACAATTGTCCCATGTGTTGTAACTCCGGATTCACTAATCAGCGAGATCTGAAAGAACATTTATTAAAAGCTTCCAATCCTGTGAATTGTCCGGCTTGCTTAAAATCGTGTAAAAACGTTATCTATTTAATCAAACATTTAGATCAGTGCGCCGCGTCAAAATCTGAAGTGAGTATGAAGTTTATGATCTTCAGTTATATCTTTCATTCGCCTTATATAATTGTTATTGACCATGGTTTAGGATGAGCAGCCCGCTTATAATAGAAGCAGTAGCAATATGAATGATAAAAATCAAACCTCTTTGATGGACGGTAAATTATTCAATTCAAGTATGTTATTACCTTTTTGTATTTTTTTTTTTCAACTCTGATAACATTGTAGACGATGAAGACGACGTCGAAGGATATTTCTGCACTGTATGTGATATTAAAATATCAGACGTACACAAACATATTCAACAATTTCACACCGGCCAAGAAGTTATTTTACAGGTAAATGAAACGTTATTAATTTTTTATACAATGCGTGAAAATTAATTTGCGATTGTTTTCACAGGACGATGATGACGACGAAGGTGAAACATTAAATCCTCAGTTTTTCAATTCCGGTAATTACTAGTTTATTTTCAATGCAACAAGATTTCTAAATCCCATCAATACGTATTAATTGAATTTATATTTGTAGATAAAACTGATAGCAACGAACGAAGCGGTTATGATCAGAAATCGAACTCTGTGTCTAATCGAAATCGCAAACGCGCCAATTCTGGTGAACTGAATGGAAAAGATATTAAAGAGGAAAGCCACAAAAATAAACCAAAAAATAAAAAGTTTAAAAATGACGAAGAAATAGGAGAAGCTCTCTATTGTATTAAGTGTGATATTAGCTTTCTGTCTTTAAGTGATCACATGAAAGATTATCACGACAATTTTGATTTCATTATAAAGGTACTGTGTGGTTTATTCATCGATATTAAAAATACTTATAATCGTGGGGAAATACTCGTCGGGTTTTTTTTCTCGTTGAATTTGCTAATTTGTATTTTCTAAGATTGGTTGACTAATTTACAAATGAACCGTGCCGGCCTCGTTTCAGATAACCTATCAATAAGAGCAGAAAATAATTGGATAATATTTTGTAGAATAATCGTCAGTGTTACTTATAGCGTATTTAATTGAAGCAGTAATTAATGAGGAAAATACGAATGTCACTCTCATTAGTTTTTGCTTTGTTTATATATTTGGACTTTGTTACATCGTCAAGTTGTGTTAAACGAGATGTGGAATTTATTTTCTTCTACTAACGTAGATATTGGTTTGCTGAGTGGAGATTGACTAAGATGGTCTCCGGAATCTTGATATTATATACAAAATCTTGATTTCTCTCCCTCCCACCCCTATTGTTATCACCCCTATTGTTATCTTGAATGAGGGGAATTTTTTTTTGCTTATGTTAGTTACAATACCAGCTAGCCAGAAATGGGCAACGCTGAAAAGAAAAAAATTTGAAAATTTAACATTTTTTGAAATTAGATTTGAAATGAAAAAATTAGTTAAGTAAATTAAAATCTAAATTCCAACTAAATTTTCATTTTTTAGATGACACTGGAGTTTACGTTTTTTTTTTTTTTTTTTTTTTTTTTTTCAATGTCTACAGCTATTCTGAAGAGTTTTGTATTTTTTTTTTTTTTTAGATAACACTACTCGACAAATTTCAGATCATGTCTAGCTCTGAAAATTTCTTTATGTGATGTGATAGAGTCCTGTGGTTAAACTGCACAAACTGTCGTTTCCGGTGTAAGAGGGGAGAAACAAAGTTTTAATTTATCTGTAGTTTTTCAAGAAATGAAAAAATACTCCCATTTCTTGGATCGAGATGGCTCTCAAAAACTATGTACAAAAAAATGTTAATTTTTTTCACAATTATTTTTGTTTTTAATGAAAAAATCAAAAATTTTTATCGAATACATATTTACAATTTTCAAATTAAAATCACGATTACCACATGAGCACTGAGCAAAGTATACATTGAAAACAGTAAGCCATCATCTGTTTTAATGATTTGGGGAAGGGCTAGAGATTTTCAAAATTTTCATGTTATGCATTTTTTACGGTTATTTGAAGAAAATATGGAAAAATTTCCTATTTAAATTTTTTATATTAGAGGTTAAAATTGAGCATCGAAAACAATAAGCCCAATCAATCAATTTTAATGGTTTGAGTAAGCTAGAAATTTTCAGTATTTGAAGAAAATATCGATAAATTTTACATCAAATTTTATTATCGGAGCTGCAACTATTTGAAATTTTTTTTTTAAATAAAATGTAATTACAAAAAGTTTGTTCAACTTTCAATTTTTAACGTAATTCGAGTTTAAACCGACGTAAATTAGGTTGGATTTTATCTTTAATAAGTTTATTAATTTAGTACGAAAGGATTAATTAATATTTTTAATGATTTAAGTAATTAAATTTAGAATGCCAGCTAATTTAGTTAATTTAAAAAGAAACTAGAAATTTTCAAATTTTGCTAAATGTATTTTATATGTACGCGTGTGTTTTGCAATAATGTTGAAAAATGTGAGCTGTCCAATCTGGGAAAATTTCTAGCTCTATTTCTAAATTAACTAATTAGCTGAAGTTAGCGATTTTCATTCACATCTATTTGCACTGCGGATCTCGTGGAAAAAATGTATTTGCGAAGAAAATAGTTGGACATTTGCCATATGATTACAAATGCTCTGAAACGAAGATTTCTCCCCCCTCCCACGTTTCCATCCCAAATCAGGTAGATTGCAATAGCTGTGATTTTTATCAAAAACTCCACTAAAAAGTACAAATGACTAATTCACTAGAAAATAGAATATTTTGCCATCAAACTATTTTTTCGTAAAAATGGCCCTTCGCGAAACTTAAAGGAACGCCGAATTTTCTTAAAAAGAGGGAACATCGGATGAACTTCGGACCAACTTTTTTGGTAATTGGTTGAGAAATCGCTGCTTACAATTTGAACCCATTTCTCGGTCGTGAGAGTATTTTCAGCTTTTTTGAGATCTAAGGTGCCTGATACAGGATAGAATTTCAAATGAATTTTCAACGACGATTTAATTACGTTAAAAACAATTTTTAAAATACTGCTTTGGTATTTTCAGGACGTTTCCATAACCGAATTATTCCCGGAATCGAAATCCTCTAACGGTTCGTTAGCGTATAATTGTTCCTGCTGCAGGAAATCGTTCGTACGTAAAACGACGCTAGTGAAGCATTTGAAATTGAACGTATACAAGGATAAATTCAAAGCGAAGAAGAACACCTACAGAAAGAAAACGTCCGACGAAGAAGAAGAAAAACCGAAACTGGAAGATTCTAATCTATCCGGCACTAATTCCGGTACGGATTACGAAAACGACGCCGAAGACGTTGGCAACGATGACACGATAAAAACCGAGCCTCAAGAATTCAACGAAACCGCGTCCTCGGTTCAGAACGATTCGACGTTCGTATTGGATAGCTTGAATCATATATTCAACACTTAATAGAGGCGCTGTTGCCTTGTGCGTTTGATGTTTCGTCGAGTAACATGAGTATATAAGTTGTTATAGAATTTATAAATTTAAATTAAAATTAAGTTTAGTATTTTTATTTGATTTTTTGCAACAGTTTAAGTCATTAAGCGTATTTTTTCTATGAAGTAATATTTTTATTTTAAGACACAAAACATATTTAACTTGGAGGGCGATTTTGATAGGAAAACGTGTACGGTTGTAATTCTCTCTGGGCAGTATTACAGGAGTTGAGATATTACCATATTACTGCTGATCTCATTCGCATATTAGTCTCGAGTTTACGTACGACGAAAGGGGATTATCGTGTTTATATTTTCAGTATTAAGTCTTTTACGATGCCGATTAAACCATGACTCGGAAAAAGGAGGGGTGGCGGAACCCTTATTACCCTACGCTGTGTGACTTTCTCAGGGATATTTTTTTCTAATTTTAAATTCGAGGTGTGGCGTCGAAGTTGGTGGGATATTTGAATACGTTTTAAATCGGACATCTTGATGCATTCACTCTATGGTATATAAAATTAAAACTTTGTGTTGCTTATTTTGTTTGTATTTGACTTTGGCTTCGCGAATTTGTATATAGTTTAATATTTTGGTCGAAAATGGTAATGATGCTTATGCAGTGTATGCGAATACATTGGAGTCCTTCATTATATTCATTTAATGAACGATATACAGGGGTTATGGTCTGGCTTCTGTGGTCTTGAATAGGACTTCTCAAGTGTTTTTTGAGGATTCATATTTGTTAAATCCGAAATCTATTCGTGGAGGGGGTGTTTTAGAATTCGAGTCTGACCTCCTCTTCGAGCAGTTTGGAATCGAAAGGCCATAAAGTGTGAGTACTTTTGAGGTATAGGCGACTTGCATTTTTGAATAGAGCTTGAACCTTCTTCATGAGCTCAGTTTCTTGAATAGTTAAATATTGTTGAATGGTATAATTCTTCTATAATAACAATCGTATTCAAAATGTGTTTTGAAACAGATTTCTTAAATTAAAAAAAAAATTGTAATTAATCGATTATGGCAACTCCAATTGCTGTGAATCATTACAAAAAATGCTTCATCTTCTCAAGTTATGTCCTGAAGTACATTCGTCAATTTCTTTGCATTAGAAAAATTACGTAAGAAAATGAAACTTCAAAATTTCAGTTCCTCTTCGCATCTTAAAAGTTTGGAATTGAATTTTTTTTTTTGTATTACTCATTGCCAATGCCGTTACCATTGGCATAAATTTAAGGTTCCTGGGGAGGGGGAGGGATTTCAGTGTTCAAATGCTACAAAAAATAGAATATAATTATTTTCGGATACTCACTACTCAGTTTCATCCGTAAATATCGTTATTCCATTTCTCTGAAGAAACATCTTGAAATATACCCCCCCCCCCCCAAAAAAAAAAACAACAACAACAATAATTTATAACATGAGCTACACGTTTATTGAAATAGGGGTTTGCCTTTTGTTGATCAATTTGACCTTTTAATCGTATGCGTCGCTAGATGGCGCAGCTCATAACTTATAAGATCTTTGGGTTCAAAACAAGTGCACTTTTACAAAGTGAAAATCGACTAACAAATTAACAAAACAGAAAGAAAAAAATATATATTTTCCAATGTAATCTCGTATCTGGATTCCGAAAACAATGTTCGCTGATTGGCTCCCTACATATAATAATTCGCTAATTAGCTGCTCAAAAAAAAAACTAAATGAAAAAAGTGATTACAAAAATTAAAAAATTTATTCATTCGTTATGTAATAGCACGATAACATTTTTAAAGTTTAAGTATAAATTTGAATTAATTTCATTTGAATGTAGTTTTAATCTTTTATCGCTCATCGAAAATTTTATAACGTAATTATGTATGCTGTTTGTATTATGTATGCATAAAAAAGATTTTGAGGGATTTGAACTTTATCCCTCCCCTATTCACGCCATTGGCCATTGCATACCAATTCTCCATAACTCAATTGATGATATTTTTCTTGCGATATTTTCAGGTAGTAGAACTATTTTGATAATACCAGAAGAAAAAATTATTATTACTTGGTTAGTGAATAATTGGTGCGTGATGCATGAGTTATGTAAATTATGTGAAACACAACTGCATATTGATATAAAAAACTTGAAGGGATGGAGGAAGAAGGAGGAGAATCGAGTGAAATTTTAAATTTTTATTTCGCTATAGAACGTGAAAAAAAAATCGTTCATCAGAGATACGAACTTTATTCAGATGTCAATACCTTATATTCCCTCAAACGTACTCACAGACCCACTTCGAGACTATTTTAGTGCAAATTATTTCACGTTGAAGGTTGGGAACTACAAGTATTCTAAAAGATCCTAAGTACGAGTACATTTTGTATTTATAAGAAATTTTTGATCTCAAAAAGTACTCGTATAAGTCGATTTTTAGAACAGAGAAAATAGATAACGAATTGGGTTGAATTTTCATTACCCATTTTACAGTGTAGGGTTAAAAGCAAATGAATTACGAAAGAGAATAGAAAGTGGTTTTTTGCTAAAAATGTATTTTGTCAGTTGGTTGAATTTGAGTTCGAATGGACTTTTTATTTCGTATACTTTTTGGTAAATTCGCGTTAAATGAACAAGGAATATTTTTATGATTTATAAAAAAATTCAAAACTAAAATATTTCGAAATATGAATTAAATACGTTTTGCTGTTTTTAAAAATAAATAGGTAATTTTAGTACGAACAAAGCACTATTTTTCGTTCTTTATACTATGGAATAAAATAATAGATTTTCATATTGAGACATGTTCACGGAGAAAAGTATGCATTCGACTCTTTGCATAATCTCAATGCTCGGTCGAGCACTGAGATCACTCAATGATGAATAAAATTTATAATTTTACTCTCACATGTAAAACATAGCCACGAATCGAAGAATTCGTAGAAATTTTATCACATAGTAAAGTCGTAAAATAGCCATACCTGTTACCATATCCGTACAAAGCAATGTTTATTTAGCGTAATGATGCGGGGTGGCAAGACCACTCCCCATTTAGTATGAAAACTGCTCAATTAAATCGACACGTGCGAAATGTGACGAAGGAATTTTAAACATACCGAGTAATTTATACGCTTGAATCGTTCACGCTGCATGCTTTGAAGTTTGAAAAGGAAAAATGAAGAAATATATCACTAGTAAACGCGTATAATGTATTATATTTCGTGTAAACTTAATCTTTATTTATATTTCGTATTAATTTTCGTTTTGTATATTTAATGAAATTTTGTATTGATCTTGAATTTGTTAATATTAGACAATTTTCCCTTTCACTGAGCATTCACCGCGCCTAGGTGAAATTATGCTGATAGGATGATTTGTAAATTTCTTTTTCTTTTCGTTCCGTATTTTTGATATGTCGAACCAGGTTTTGAGAATATTTACTATATATTTTAACAAATAACGGATCAATGTTAGAAACTGTTAGGCTGTTTCATAAATAAACATTACGAATAACGTTAAAATGAGTTTATTTATTTATTCGTTTTTATTATTCATGTTTACTATAAAAAGGAACAGAAATTGATTGTTTCTTTTGCATTATAAATACTAAAATAATTATCCATCTTTAATATAATCTAGTAAATCTAGAACATGTAAGGATGAGAAATTCCAAGTGAAGATTTTTTTTTCATGAATACTCAGATACTAGTTGCACTAACAATATGTAAGAAGTTGCGATTTCTGGGTGATGAGCGTAACCCACAAAAGAGATTGGAATTTCCGAAAAACAGGTTTTTTCGCTATGCCTCCTCAATGTTTGTCCATGGTGCAAAAGTAGCTCAGTACGATTTTATTCCATACTAAATTTCCTATAACTTTCAAACGAAAATTTTTTACAACGACCCATATGTGGGGAGTTAAGGGTGTTTAAAATTTGATACTTGGAGGCTCCGTCACATACAATTAGTTTTATGTTATGTGACATTACATATGCGAATAAAAATACATATGAAGTAACTTGTGACTTCACACTAACCAAATCATGTAGCGATGATAAAATATTGATAACTATCGATAAGGGAAAAAATAGCGATTATCGTTAAAGATAACACGTTGTCGATAATCGAGAGTTTTCTATTTTTTTTTTTTTTTTTTTTTTTTTTGCTTAATCTAGACAAGTTCTGCCTTGGTGACTTTTAAAAGACAGTACTTTTCAATATAAAAACTGTTGGATAACAAGTGATTGATTAAATGATATCGATTTTTGTAGTGTTTTGCTTTAGTCAATTCGAAATAAATAATTTTGATATTGTAACATGTAAGTTTTTCACTGCGAAAACTGACGTAAGTTTTCAATACTTTTTCCCCATTTTTTGAATCACCAAAAAGCTTAAATTATCGATAAGGAATTTTCCCCAATTTTGCCATCACTACAATCATGATTCTGTGGATCTCTTATTAAAAAAAAGTTCAAAATTTGAGGCGTTTCCTTGCAGGTTTCTTTTTTATCCACAAAGAAAATGAATGTAAACATTTGAGGTGCGCTCCCCCACCCCTCAAAATTTGATACGCTGTAATAGCATAGTTTTGTAATGAAAACTCAACTAAGCTAAAAACTCCATTCAGCTATCATCGACTTCGTCCTCTAAGCAAAAAGCTCCAAGCAGACACTCATCAGGTGTGTACCTGTTCTTTTTTTGCAAACTGCATTCATCACTTACATTTTACAACATGAAACTTTGCAGGTGAAGGAAACCCGGCAAAGAAACGACTCAAATTTTGAAATATTTTTTTCTCAATAATTTTGAACCTATATATATATTTTTTTTTCAATAAAAAGAATGTAAAAATATTTTACTAGAATTAGTGAACATACTATATCCTCTATTCCTTCATATGATGTTGGTGCATAATTTACATAAATATAATAAAGAATTTAAAAATCTTATTTAATCAGCTTATCTTCAGTATACCCAAATGTGAGTAGAGGGAAAGAACTGAGATTCGCATGAAATTGGTATGTAGTTGGAAGGTGTTGAACATGATTATGTAGTATACTAAATCTAAACGCATACTTACATACAAATATTCATACGTACGTAAGGGTGTACTTAGGATGAGAGGAGGGGGATGATACCGTAGTGATAAGTTATCGTATGTGTATTTTTTATTCGCATATGTAATGTCACATAGCATAAAAATAATTAAATGTAGTGAAGCCTCTATAGTATCAAATTTCAAACCCCCCTAACTCCCCACCTATGAGTCGTAGCAAAAAATTGTTCATATGAAAATTGCAGGAAATTTGATGTGCAACAAAAGTGTACCGAGCTATTTTTGTCCTGTGATGAAACCTTGAGAAGATATAGTGAAAAACATGTTTTTTGGGACTTCCAGCTACTCTTATGGGCTACGCTAACCACTTACAAATGAGTACTTTTAGTTCTTAGTGAAGCTAGCCTCTACGTATATTTATGAGAAAAAAATATTTGTTGTGATTTGTCCCTAAAGAAAGTCTAGATTTACTGGACATATACGTATACAAATTTCTTAAATTTTAAAAACAAAAAATAAATTTCTCTAAAACACACAATCACAGCAGTAATGATAATCTAAAATTCATTTCAGGATATAATCCTTTTTATGCATTAAAAAATGATATACAGTTGTTAATAATAATGAAAATAAATTTATAAAAGAGAAGAAAAAATATATATAAAATATGACTAGATGAAAAGAATGTCTGTGACTTATAAACTATACAGTATCAACATAATAAGGTGATATAACCGGTATCGGCTCCTAATAGGAGTAATCGATTTAACGGTAGGACTGTGGTGGTGGTTAGAACCCCTTTAAAAGTGTCCGATCTAAGTTTTATGGAGGAAAAAGAAGCGTCGTTACTGATACTGGTATGTACTCCGATCCTATTGGCGGTTGTTCCGGATATAAGTTCATCATCATATTGAGCCAAACAGTGAACAGGTTCAACTGGTCCTCTGAATGGAAAGAAAATTCGATTAAAAAATTTTAATGGAGAGAATACGAGGAGAGGTGGGTAATGTAATGGGAAACCGAATATACTAACTTTAGGTAGAAATTAAGTTTGCCATCTGAAACATTCCAAGCACTAATGGATTGGTCTAAGGATGAAGTAACGAGTGTATTTTCATTGATGGCTAGTAATTGTAAAACCTGTAATTGAAATCAATTAAATGACTCGAAGAAGGAATGAAAGTTGAGGTGAATTTCTTTGAAACTGGCTTACTTCGCCTTCGTGGCCTTTCCACGACGATATTATATTACCGGTACGTAAATCGAGCACAGCCATTATACCCGACGATTGACCAATCGCTACCCAATTACTATTCGGTGATACAGCTATACACCGTATCAATCCTGCAGCGTTAACGCATACCTATTTAAAATAACTTAATAAGTATTTTGTTTCGATGGAAGTTTCCGAGACGAAATAATTTTTTATATAGCGTACTTTTAATTCTGAAACATAAGAAGCCGTTCGGGTATCGAGAACATTCAAAGAGGCATGAGTATTAGCGGCAATAATGGTGGCATGAGGAGCGGGTAAAGGCACCAACGTATTGATGGGGTACCCATTACGCACTACTGATATCAATCGACCGATAAAAGGATCCCATAAGTGTATGACAGAATCGCAGGACGCTACTACTCGAGTACGTTCGCAGAACCCTAAAGATAACACTGATTTATGATGATTGCTGTAGGTATACTGGCATTGCGAGACAGCATTTCCGTCACCCTGGCACGAAAAAAAATTTTAAATCATAAATCAAACTAGTGAAATAATCGAGATATTAAACTGATGCATACTTGGCTCCGCAACGACCATAATTTCACCGTTTTATCACGACTACCACTCATGAAGCTGTTCTCGTTATCCAAAACTTGCAAACTTTTCACTGTATTTGTATGGCCAACGAATCCTTGTAATTTGATTTGTTTAAAATTAAATTTCGTATCGGAAGGAGGCCTGCCGATTTCGTGTTCCCAATACGCGAGCCAGTTGCCTCGTAAGTGTCTGAAATTTGGAATTTAAATTCGCGCAACGTATATTTAACATTGTTTGAAGAGGCGAAATCGAGTATTGCATAGAAAACGAAAATAAATACCTCGATTCGTCGTGTATTTCTTTACATTCGTCTCCAGTTTCGATAGTTGAATCCTAGAAATTAGGCGCGTTTGTTATGACCGTTTTTATTACAGTGATATTAATAAGCTGAATGGTGCATACCAAAAAATGGATTTTATTTCCGCTAACAGTAGCGTGGGAGCCGTCATATTCTTCCAGAGCTTTATTGCCTTCTTTAAGATCTAATTGAAAAATATTCCAAAAAATTGATTATCAGTTTAAAAAATATAGCATACGAAGTTTCACCTTCCCAGGTCAATTTGGTGAGGAGATGTGGGAAATTCAAGAAATTTCGTTACTTAAAACTTCCTCAAAAAGTCGTTTTTTGCTCCAAATCTATTTTAAATGCACACGAGAGGCTGAAGTTTGATTTTGTTGGCGTCTTTAAATCACTCTTTCAAATAAAACTAAAAACAGAATTTTTAGGCTATTTATTCTCTCTCCACCCTATCTCAAAATTTGAGTAAACCGTTATTTTGAGGTAAATAAAAAAATCGAATAAAATAATTCCGAAGAATTCCGCAAAGAGGCTCTCATCAAATTTTCAGCAATTTTCATTCATACCCTATGCACACCAAAAAATCCTGTGAATCAAAGATATGAATTCTCCCCCTCCTTCTCCGTCCCAAATCAAGTAGGCTATAATAGTTATCATTTTTAATTAACAACTCAGCTAAAAATATTGATATATGAATGATATTAATTAACGAACCTAATTAGAGTTAGAAAGGAATACCAAGTTCAATTTTCACGTTTCAACAGTTCCCATCATTCAACTTCAAGATAGTGTAATATTTAAATAATAATGAATATTTATTAAAAACTCCCCCCCCACAGCAACTTTATGGCTCAATGAAACATTTGCACTGAAAATGGGATATTTTAGAAATCCTTAGAAAATGAAAATTGGGCAAAGTTTCAGTGAGGAAAAATTATGTAGTAGATCCGAATCCAATTCCATTTTGCAATTATTTTTAAAAAACATAAAATATTACTTTTTCCTGTAAAATTAAAAAAAAATTATTACCTTATCACCTTCCATATATATGGAAAATTTTTAAACAAATTTTTTTCTCAAATTTTTGTATCATATTGCAACCTATGTATCCAGAAAAATTAACCATTTTGGAAAACTCGATTTTTAAATTTCTAAAAAAGCTGAAACTCAATATTTAATCCCATTAGCTAATAGAGCTGAATTTTTTGGTTAGTAATACTGAAGTGAAAAAAGCCTCCAAAAGGGCCCATCAGGTATCTTGTATTCACTTCTGAAGTTGGTTGGGAATCAGAATATGAACCTCAAAATTGGATCAAAAATGATCCAATATGGAGTATTATCAAAATTTGAGGAGAACTTGAAGAATCTCAAATAATTAAGAATGTGATTAATATGGATTTATGTGATTACTGGGAGTAAGAAATATACTATGTGCCAAATTTACCTTCACACATGATGTAGGAGGGCAGCAGGAGGAGGGTTTATCGACCTAAACCGTGGTGGAGGTATACGAGCGATCAAAAATTTGTGATTATGATGTCATACGATAAAGTGAGTACACATGACTAATATAATTCAATTTTAACCTGCTAAATGAATTTAAAAGGGAGTAAAAGCAAAAAAAGGCTTTTGAATGGAAACTCATGGCAAGAAATTTCATGAATCTGGCATAATTATTTTCTCACCAAATCAACTGAGAGAGGTCTAATTTAGTAAGTGGGATTAGTTGGGGGACTAAAATATGACCCCCTTGAATTTGAATCAAATCAATCAAAATTTGATATAGCCTTGAGAAACCTCAAAAAGTTCAAATTTAAAAATATTTCAAATTAAAGTTTTTGGGAAGGATAAGATGAGGGTTTTGGACTTGATAATAGATGTGCTCTGCAGGCTTAAAAAGTTTACGGGACAAAAATAGGTCCCGATTAAAAACTCAACTACAGTAATGTAAAATAGCTGCTTATGTTTTTTTTTTTTTTTAATGCGAAAGGAAGTCATAATATAATTTTGCTCGTAAATGTATTCAAAAGGCGTATATTTTGAGATTATTAACTCTTCTATTTGTATTTCATCCAATTTTTAAATTTTATAATATAAATTTTTTTTTCAATAATTTTTAATTTTATTAATTTTAGCTATATAAAATTTTTAAAAATATAAAATTTATTATATTGAGATATTTTTATTTTTTTATAATAATAATTTTATTAATTAAAATAGAATTATTTTATTTATATAATTTAAGATTAAAATTATGTACCATAAAGTAAGACTAAACCAAGACGATCATCACACTTAAGAATCAATGGAAAATTTTTCCTTTTCCTACAAGCTCAATCCATCTTAGACGTGGTCTTATCCATCATGAATTTAGAAAAGAAATTGTTTAATTCAAAGAAATACTAACTATTTTTAAAATGGCCGGATAATTGCCTCTCTTCTTTATGAAGAGCGCACAATTGCTGGATAAATTCTAAATTAATAAGAGATCTTTGCATGAACGACTCGCCAAAATGGCGCGCAAATTCGGAATAAGCTTCGTAGGCTAATTCTGGCGTCAACACGTTACACAATTCTTCCATCACCTAAAAAAGGAAACAGGTAAATTAAAAATTCAAACCAAATGGTCGCTAATTGGCGAACAATATACCTTTGTTTTAAATTGATCTTTATCTTGGCCACCTTGAGGAGTCGGTGAAGGGGGGTTGGGAGATTCGGCAGAATCGCTATTCATAGCTTTTTCGCTATCTGAAGGATTTGGAAATTTACCGCTTCTGAAAAAAAATAACTGTAAATAACCTAAAAGGAGCATCTATATGAAGAGGAAAAAAATCAAAAGCTTTAGGTTACTTGGACACATTTTCCGTATCTTCATTCTCAGGAACTCGTAATTTATCGAAAGTAACGAAGAATCTTTGTAACGAACGAGATATTAAATGACCCAGTCTCATACCGAGGATGTACAAGCAATCGATTATTTTAGATGCTAGAAGAGACCGGGCTGTGGAACCGGATGGGAATAAAATTTTTGTTGATGCCATCAAACGTATAATTGGGTGTAGAATTGATTTACTAATTGGTTCCTATTAATGATTAATGAAATACTTTTATTATTCGTTTTTGAATATTCAACGAGATATAATTAATGCAAAAGACAGGAACGAAACGCACGTGTATGAGATCTTTAAGAGTATCTACTGATAAAAATGTGATAACGTATTTAAACAAAGTGATATATCCGATTAATCCAGCCTCCAAAGCTTGAGTTATTTTGCTACGTTTACAAGCTGCAATTAAATCAGCCATGTGAGGTATATATTGTAAAATGACGAATTGTTCTCCATAAATACCTTCGAAAGAAAATAAATTAAAATTAATACATTAAATAAATTTTCTAGTCTAATTTCTCTCATTAAATAAAGAAAACGAGATTTATTTCAATTTTTCACACTTACTAGCTACATTAATCAAGCAGTTAATCACATGAGAAGACTTTTCTTCGGCAAATAAATCTCCTGTATAACACAAGGTGAGCATCCGTAATAAATTTCTGGTCAAATATTTCGCCGTCAACACCGGTCCCAGGCGATGGGCCAGCCAAATAACCGATTCAGCGCTGACTTCGGCAATCTATCGAAGTATTTTCAAATCAATTAGTTTCAAGAAGTGATCTCTCAGGGAGAAAAAATTAATATAAAACCTACTTTACAAGATTCGTTGATCCCTTTTTCAACCGCTTGAGTAGGCCCTACTATTGCATTATTCGCTATATTATCGGATGGGGGTAATATTTCTTCATAGGTATTAGTTTCGACCGCCGTGTAAGGCTTTTCTTCGTCGGATGCCACTTCTCTTTCGTCTAGTAGGACTTCGTGTAGTGACGTTAAATTATCTGCGTCAGAGTCTGGTTCTTCGGTTTCAGGAATTTTTTCTATTACAAAAATTAAGATTAAATACTAAATTTTTTTTTTTGAATATCAGCGAGTAGGGTGGATCGAATTTAGTTTTTTTTAGGTGCCTTGGCCATCGCATAATCGTGTTCAAATGAGCCTATAAGAAGTGCACAAATTTTAGCTCTTAAACGTACTGGGAACATCATCCAAAATGAGGTTAAATTTTAAAAAATTTAAATAATATCAATAAAAATTATTTAAAGGCAATTTCAAATTTTTTGCCTCCGGAAATTCGATTTCGTTTCATTCAAACTAAAAAAATGTTAAGCCGCCATTTTTTTAATTTTTTTTTCAGGGTCTATTCTACATACACGATTGCATACTGGTTTGCCTGCCAAATGACCATTTTCGTACATCTTTGATTCTCAAATATCTGTTTCATTCGAAATTTGAAATATTTCGAGAAACTTCACAGAAGTTTTTTTTGATTGAATGATTATTTTTTTGTCGAGAAAAACGCGAAAAAAATTGGCTTTTGAGGAGGCCATATTTCATAGCTTATACCTTTCTTATAAATAAGAATTAGAATTTTTCGTTCTGAGTAAATTAAAGAGAAGTGTCTCACCTCCTTTATTTTCAAATTTCAAAAGTTTCGATTTGGGCCGAGCATGGGTCTGGCGCGGTAGTGTCGTTTTACTTGAAAAGGTGAAAGTGATCAAAATTTAGTAACATTTGTTTAAATAGAAGCGTTTTTGTTTTTTAAATTTTCTGAGAAAACTGTAGGGTTTAAAGAAAAATTCATCATAGCTTAATGTTTGGAGGATAAAACTTCCTATTCAATGATAGAAATATTGTTACGTTTTCATCACCAGTAACGATAAAAATTTTAAAAAATGAGGCATCACAGTGGCACATTACCTACTCCATATAGCAAATAACGATAATATATGAATACTGAATAAAAAATCTTCATTCCACAATTCACTTAAACACAACCCCAACAAACTGATTACTGAACAAGTGTCAAATAATAAGTGAATAGTTGACTTTAAATGTTTAATACTATAATAAACAATTAATTTCTATTGTTATCGGGCATGAAGATGTAACAATGTTTATATCTTTGGAAAGGAAATTTTATCGTCTAAAAAAAAAGTTATCATGAATTTCCTTCTGAACGTCCTTTTCTCGTAAAATTGGAAAAACGAAATTGCTTTCATTTAAATCAATGTTGAATTTTACTCATTTTTACCTTTTCAGAGATTCCACTAAAATCCGCTAGAGGCCAACTCTTTCGATGCATGGCCCGAATAAGAAATTCACGAAAAATTTCAGTCTCAAAAATGCCACTTTTTTAGAGTTATCGATATTAGTTCAGATATAGATAACATATTGCTCACAAATAATCCAAAAATCAGCTAATTGACAATTATTTACGGATACCTTTGACTATATACTAATATAGACTGCTTAAAATAAGCTTGCCCATGTTGAACCATAGAGAGGGCTATATCAACGAGTGAAATTACCAATAAACGCGGCAAGTTCAAACTTCAAACAAAATATGTTATAAATTAATGATTACAAGGGTACGAAAAGAGAAAAGAGTAACTACGAGTTATTTCTATTTGTGGAGATAGGTGAACATTTTTAAGAGACTCGAGTTCTAATTGCTTAAAAAAAAAAAAAAAAAAAAATTGAATGGTAACTTCATTTTCTATTTTACATAATTACCACTGACACAATATTACTTCAAGATTTTTTTTTTTATTATTACTATAAGTAAATATTTTAATAAAAAACAAAAGTACGTCGTTAAATTCAAAATTCATATGCATGATTATAATTATGAAAGCTAATTGAGAATTGATACAAAATTATAGGTATACGTATACATTAAAAAAATGCATCATGAAATCATTTTATTACCTGAAAACTTAGTGGAAGAAACAACGTTTATAAGAAATAGAGATTATTAGAATGAATAATGGCAAGAAATCAGAAAACTTACTTGTATTCGTATAGTGAGTGCTTTTTCGTTAGGTACACAACACACATTTGACTATCATAATTAATCAAAAATGGCTAAAATGAGTGAATACTTATTGTCTTCAAAGTAAAGCAGAGGCGTATTTAGGCATGGGCAGAGAAGGCAGTCGCTCATGGTGGAAAAATATCAGGGGTTGAAATTTTTTTATTGTGGTGTCATATGATAAAATGAGCCCAAGTAACTAACCTATTTTCATTCTAGCTCATTCTAGCTTCCTACGTGCATTTAGAGAGGAATTAAAATTTGAAAATAATTTGAGGAACCTCAAGAAGATATAATTTTAAAAATATGTGTTCATATACTTGTTGCATAGCAACAAACACTACATTTGTTCTAAATTTAAGTTCTCAAGTGGTTTTTGGAAAATATAGGGCAGAGGTTTTCAAACTTGGTATTGGTTGTGGCCTGTAGACATGAAGGGCTTAGTAACATTATTTCCAAACCTGATCAAGCCTTAATTAAAAACTCAGCTCTAGTAATGTGGCATGGCTGCTTACATTTTTTTTTTTTAAATCAAACTTAAAAGTTTGTGTTATGAAACAAAATGAACGTTAAAAAAAATATTCTACATGAAAATTTTTCATAATTTTTTTTTGGTAGGGGAGGGGGCTGCGGCAAAAATTTACTGCCCACAGGCGGCAAAATTCAAAGTCCGCCTCTGAAGTAAAGTAGTAATTTAAGCAATTGAATAATTGTAAAGTATAATATTATGATGTAAAATACTTTGGCAGTTTAGTATCGCGGGAACAGTATCCTTCATTATCAGTTTATCACTACTAAAAAGTAATTTCGCTTATTGGAATAACACTCTCTATGGTTAAACACAGGCATGCCGTTAAAGTTCACATTATAAGCAGTCCATATTAGTATATGGTCAAAGACGGATACTGCCTTTTTTCAGAGCTTAATTGCCTGTACTAATTAGATAATAAATTGATGATGTTTACCAGGTTCTTTTTTAATTTCCGGATTATTTTTACATTCAGCGACTGAAAAGGTGAACTGAGCGGATTCTTGATTGATTTTACTTTTATTAGAATCATTTTCTGGTGTAACAAGGAAACTGTTCACTTCACTTGAGAAAAAAATACATATATATAAAAATGCTTTCATAAATAATATGGAGGCGTAATTTGCAGAAATGAACGAATTACTTCAATCTGTGAATTCGATTTAAATTAGATTTGGATTTATTCTCATTATCTTGATATCCTCCTACAGCTTCGATTAAAAAAATGACAATATTTTCTAAGAAATTTTTCAACCCAAAACCAACGATTAAACGGAGCAGGAATGTCCGATGGTACAACTTGAGCCGTTTCGATTCGTTATATCGTTGTTGTTCGATTTCATAAGTACTTTCATCGTCTTTGAATTCGTATAATTTCATTGTCGGTTTCAACAACACAACCACCGACTGTTGAGGACCAAGTATTCTGAAAAATATGCGAACAGTTTTCAACACAGTGAGGGAAGCTGGAAATGAAATGTTGAAATACCGATAAATTACCTAGCGCATATTTCCAACAGGTACCAGGCGGTCATGACGTCGGTTTTTCTGTCACGTAATAAATTCAAGACTAGAGGTAGAATGAAATCCATCCATCTTGGATTCATGAGTATAGCATATTTTTCCATGGCATCCAACCCCTGTAATCTTTTAGCTAAATCTATAATTTTATTTTCGTTGATACGTTTCGATATCAATTGCACAGCTTCGTCGAACGATCCGGTAGCGCTGGATTCGGCCTCAACATATTTAAGTTCTTCTTCCAAGGATAAGAAATCCTGGAATGTTTTCATGGAAGCGTAAAGATAAGGGAAGGTAGCAGGTAGAGGTAACAAATAAGAGGATAAATTTGATAAAAGGAGTTGATGAGCTGAAGGCGGAGGAATACCGAAATCTGTCACGGGATAAGTTCGAATACCGGAGGAGGTTTGTACTCCGGTGATATTATCGGTTTGTAGAATTAAAGTGACCACCGATCGAATACATTTAGGGATATCTTCGCGTTTACTGCATAATAGAGCTCGACAATTTTCTAGGCGTCTTTTGAAACAAGGCACTTGTAGGTTACTACCCATGGCGCGAAGTTTCGATGGCATGAAAAGCTCGACCAGAATGCAACCGAAGACCTGAAATGACGAAGTTAGATATTTGATTTACACGGTAAAGAGAGCGTTATGTAATTACCAGCATCTCTTGGGCTCTTCGTGTGGCCACCACTTGTTTGTATTGGGTGGAGAGATTTTTATCGATTTCTACGCGAATGTTTTGCAACGTGATTTTAGGCTTGTTGCAGGTTCTAGTGATAAATGTGTAGGTATTTTCATACGATATTAATGACTGAATGGGATTGTATCCTTGCGGTAAATGCAAAATTATGGATTCGGAGTTTGCCGGAGATGTGTACTACAGACAAAAAAAGAGAATTAAAAAAAATGCTTCAACTATATATAATTGAAGTACAGTCGAACCTCGATTATTTGACGTAATTGGGGAATGAGGTCCGTCAAATAACTGAAAAGTCAAATGATACGGAGAATTTTTTTAAATGCTTTTTTATTGGGAAAAAGGTAAATAAAATATTTAAAAAACCCTTACATTATATGTATATCTACCGAAGTAATTTTTTTCAATTTAAAAATAGTAAGTACATGCATAAAAAGATTTTTTTTTTTAAATCAGTCCTCAACTTCTTTAAAAAAAAAAAAAAAAAAACAGTTATCTGAAAAGGTTTCGTGTGTCAAATAATACGGAGAATTGTCAAATAATCGGGGTGTTAGATGATAGGAAAATAGGTTTTGGCGTCACATAATCCGAGCGTCAAATAATCGAGGTTGTACTGTATTAGGAAGAAAATCTCGATTACGTTTAGAGAATTACGAGATCGACTGAGGAACTTTGATACCCCCAAAGAAGAATGGTGCGCATCTGAGTCTTCGGGTCCTGAACTATGATCATCTTCGTCTATGTATGCTTCTATTATTCATAACAAAACAATTATTAGCTTAGCTAAATAGTATGGGTGCCTTCGAAAAGAAATCCCAGTGTGAAATGGTTTCAAATTGCCGAAAATATATCTTCAATATACAGAAAAAAATCAAAAAATGTTGTTCGATGCTTCATTTTTCAGGCACAAATTGATTTTTTAAAGAGGATTATTATCGAAATCTTACGAAGGAGAGCTCAGGAAAGCTCCTACAACTTTAGTAGTTTACTGCAAAAATATTTAGCTTCTAATTTCACATAAGTCAAGTGCATATATTTCTTTAGAAAATCTACATTAAGTTTCGGAAATATACATGAATTTAAAGTTAGCTTCTTTTCTGTCAATGTTAAAAAATTATAAATAACTGCAATTTTTAAATAATTTATACTCATATATTTCATTACTGAAAAAAAAAAAAAAATTAATAGTAATTTTTTCCCTAATGAAAAAAAAATTGATACCTATCCATTTAAATAAAATATTTATAAACTATTTTTTGTTTGGAACTACGTAAATATTTCATTGCAATTTTTTTCAAGAAAAAATTTTCCATCAGTTATTAATTTTTTAAGTGAATAAAAATTTATTGAAAATTGTAATTTCAAAAAATTAAGTAATATTTGTTAATTTTTTTTTTAAATTATATTTTCAAAAATAATAATTGTACGAGTATTTTTTACACTTTTTTTTTTTACTGGAAAATATTAAATAGGTACGAATTAAATTATAATTTTGAACAAAAATTTTATCAATCGCGCTTTTATTAAAAACAACAACAACAACAACAACAACTGCCACTATCGAATATAAAGAAGAAAAACGCGCGTTCCAAGTGCTAAGGTGATAGCCAGTACAAAAATCCATTTTTCCGAAAATGTCTATTTCAAATAAAAAAAAACATGACATCACTTATGTATTCATATTATTAAATATTTAGCTTCATCATTGAGTAGTATGTACGTGAACGCTTATTTTCAACTCAAGGTGGATTAATTACTATCCAAAATGCTACTCCTTGCCTTCCTTGCCTTTACCATTATCTCAACTCGTAGATCACATGATAACATGACGTCATATTTTTTTCATTGGAAACAAAGTACGTAACTCAGTGAGATCAAGAGATTGAAACCTTTTTTAAATTTTTTGTAATTTATTTTATAAAATATTTCAGCGCACTTATATAAAAATGAAAGTAAATCGAGCTCACCTGTTCCTAATTCTAATTTCTTAATTAAACATCGTCCTGCAAATCACCCATCTATAAGCCCAGTATTTTAGACATCATTTCCCGTTCTCTGATTATTGCTGAACTAAAAAGACTGAAGATATGTTTATTAAATAGAATAAAACTTTACGTAAACTTCCTGAAGTTATCAAATACATATGGAGGAATTTACTTTCAGTAAAGTTCACTAAAAAAGTATTACGAGCTGATATTTGTAAAATGAAAGCAAAATATTCAACTACTAGGGTATTTTTCTCGTTAAAGCCCTCTATCACAAGATACTGATGAAAATTACATATTTGAGAGTTCATCAACCCCTTAAATGAAAATATGGAATGAAATCTTTTTGACACTTTTTCTGTAAGGTAGGAAATAGTTGTGGGAAATTTGAAACCATTTTCAACTAATTGGGCTTTTTTAAAGGCGTATTTAAGGAATCAAAAGACCCACTTGGTTTAAATATACGAGGAGGAGTTTTAGATAGATACGGAGATGGTATAAACTTCTGAGGATGTGGATGCGTAAATAACTGCATTATGCCGCTGGACATAAGCGTCGTATGGTTATCTACCAATTGTAAACACACATTTTTAGCTTTAACAGCGGCCGTACCAGATAACCTGAAATTATTTAAAGTAATTATATCGTTAAACAGAAACGAAGAGATGGTGTTAAAAGATGGAGAAAATTCGTACTTGTAACCAAAGGTCAAATCTATCCAATGATGAAGTCGTTCCGATACATAGGTGCTCTCTAGCGCCGCTCGATGGCAATTGATGAAATCTTGAGGGCTATTGGCCCAAGATGGTATTTCCAAATCGGGTAAATCCGGGTGAATAGACTAGGGAAATTTTATACCAATAGTTAAAAAACGTAGGATGAGAAATTTAGTTTAGGAGCTAATGTGGATCCCATCGATACTTCGAGTGGGAGAAAATTTTATTTTTGGATGTTGTAGAGAACCCCTCCCTCAGTATAAAAAATTGTGTTGTCCCATACTGTGAACCAATTTGAGAGATGGCACTTAATCGATTGCAATTATCTCGGCTACCATTGGTTGCAGGTGAAAAAAATTTATACAAAAATAAAGGACATTGGATTTACAAAAAATTAGACGGAATATATTTTTTTATCTTATGACTCACACTTTTTGCGTTATTAGTGCAAGAATAGAGTACCCTCGGTCCTAAAATAGTAAAAGCTAGATGTCTTCAAAAAAACAATATTTATGAGAGTTCTTGCCCTTTTAATGCCCGCAAAAAAGGGATCATGGAGAGAGGAGTGACATCATACTAAAATTAAATTTTTTCCCCTTCGAAATGTCCGATGAGAGCCAGGTCAGCTCGTGAATTAGTTGGAAATGATGGATTACTTGAAAAACATTCGGATCGCTGAAAAATTCGGGGATACATTCATCAGGGGTCCACTGTTGCAGTCTTTGTATAGACACAGGGTATTCAGCGGGTACCCATTGCGACCTTACATATTTACAAAGAACTGTTTTAGGCGTCACTCTGGCTAAATACACATAATACGTGATTTCAGATAAGATATCCGAAACATGATGAGGAACCTTTGAAAAAAATTCGTGTTAGATTTTGGAAGATTCACATTATTTCTTCTTACGAGTTATGCGTGAAAAGATACCTGAAAGTTGACATCTCCAGAAGGTATATCATAGGTTAGGTCTAACTGTCGATCGCCCTTATTCAATCGAAATTTTGATCTAGTTAAATCACGCCAATTAAGACCACTCCTGGATGTGAAATCGGACACCCATGGAAATACATAATGACTACGAGGATCACCGAATTTTCTACCAGCTAATTTGTTAAGTATTATTAAATAATCGAAATTATTGATAGCGCCTTGTATCCACTGCTCGCAATAATGACCGATATCTAAGATTTCGGGTTTGTCTTGAGAGCTGTATCGATTAGAGAAATCAGAAGCATTTGAAGTAGAGCTAGTAGGGGTGCGTTTACCCATTGCTTGCTCTTTGGGAATTCTGTCATTATTAGAAGGTTTCGGCGGATCGTAAATATTATCCGTTAGTTTGGGAATTACCTGACAAATTAAAAATTGTTTTACTCGATGATTACAATAATTTAATATAAGGTCGTTGTCAAGTTTAATCACCTTGATCCATAAATTATTCGAAATTAAAATGTCCGATAAAGTAATGTCTCCTACAGCTAAACCTTTATCATGCATATCTCGCATTACTCGCAACAACTGATAAGCAATAAATAATGGTTTATAATAATTTTCTCCACAAATAGCTGGACTAAAATTAACACAATCTTGTAACGTATAACAATCCGATGTTTCCTAGAAATTAAACACGAATTATAACGAGAAAAAAATATGGCGCATAAAGCTGGAGAAAAATACCTGTAAAATATAAAAGAAAGAATTGGTTTCAAGGGTGGCACTAGCAGATAATATATTGGGATGTGGTTCGTATGAAAGAACACTCGTAGATACAGTTGGTGTCAAATGTATCCTAGTTATGGGACAACCATACGTTCTGGTGACTATATCTCGAACAGCGGTATCATGTGGAATGAGATTAATACAAGAAGCAAATTCTTTTATATTACTTTGAGGAATGTATCGAGCTGTGAACCGAAAAAATAGAAAAGTTTCTTAATAAAGTAATCGACGCTGATAAATTAATTCAAAGGTGTAGGTGATGTAATCAGTACCGTTGTATTTTTTAAATGATTCTTTCCATAAATTTTTATGATTAGTCAATGAAATATATTGCAGCAACTGAGAGTAAGTAAGGTCTTCCTCGGAAGATTGTGGTTGAGTACGTTGCCTCGGTAAAGGAACAACTCTTCGATCACTTTTTGGCAAAACCTAGAAGATGAATTCAAGCGATTTTTATTAAAATATTATTTACTATATTAGAATTAGAGCTTCAGAAACGGTAACATCCGTAATTGATGATTACAGTGATTATGATCTTGCACCAACACTGCCCCAGGCACTCGTCGAGTTTTAATTTAGCTTGAACTTCGCTAGAAGAGAAATTTTCGTGTTCAATGAAATCACTCAACACTCCAGTTTTGACCAGTTCTCTGCAAAAATTATAGTGATGAATAGTGGATTTTGCAAATGATGAGTGCACAGTCAGATACATACTAGCTCGAAAAGGGTCAGGGTAATGGCTCAGCTTAGTAAGTTAAAAGTTTATCATAGATGATTGAAATTATGCAAAATTAACTACATAAAAAAAAGTTTAGAAGATCTAAACCCAAGAGCATTTTAATTGGTCCGCTAGTGCGAGAGATGAAGGTGTAGGAAAACTCACCGTAACCAAGCATGATGAACGGTTGCTAACACTCGGTCTGATTTTTCCAACTCTCTTATGTAGCATCTGGGAATTTTCAGTTCATCTGTTATGTTTGAGAAATACATTTTCATAATGTAATTTGTGCAGTTATCGCTTAAAAACACTCTAACTTTAAGTGCATCGATGGATGCAACATATGCATTTTATGTCTTGGCTAAACGTAAGGAAAGAAAGTAACGAGGAATGTAACTGATAGACTGAATATAATTTCAAAATTTTTCATAATTTGTGAAAAATTTTATCAGTTTTGTATATGTATTATCAGAGTGTTATGTTTGCGGATTCCCGGATTGAGGAGTGAGTGAGCCACGAATTTTGTCTTCGCGTGTTCATAACGTGCCGTCGGGGGTCGGGGTAGTCGTCATGTCGTCATGCATGCGTGCTCATGACGTCATGAACGTAAAAGTCGATTCTCGACTTCGAACGATGTTCGATAGGTGAATCGAGAATCGATGGTAGTATCAAAACTCGACAACCAGTAACCATCCTATCTATTTCTATTCAGTACTGGATTTTCTCATTTTCCAAAAATATGAATGTAGTGAACAATTTCTAAATTCATGTCGTTATTCATAATTTTATATGTGCCTACGCTTTTAAAATTTTCCTAGTGATGATTCTGCGTGAAAAATTTTGTAATGATTGTGATTTACATAAAATTATAATGAAAAATTCGATAATGATTGATATTTCTAACCAACCTCTCATCGTTTTATTCTAATCAATACATATTAGTGCCTACAAGGAAGAAATTGATAAAGAACGAATGCTGGTAAATATCGCCTTTATTATTGTTTTCTTTGAAAGTATAGTGCCTGGTTTGGTCTTTTAAAAGGCCTTACTCGAATGTGTCGGGCATTATGTTGATTTTAAGTACTATATGTTTCACTGTTACTACCTATAAAACGTCATGTCTCTTCACTCTCATCCGTATAATGATTACCTTGAAAGAAAAAACAATAATTTTAAATCTCTTGCTGATAAAATATTTGATTCAGTACTAATGCTATGTTTGTATGGTTAATAATAACATGAATTTTTGTAGTGACAATGCCTGGAATTGAAGCGACTAACAATTCCGATGAATTGGAAAATAGCATTTCAATTACAGATATTGCTGAATTATTATTCCAACAGTTTGTTATTATAACAGGTATATAAAGTGATCGAATACTGACTAAAATAAACGTTTTCTTGTTATACTCAATCAAGTGTTGTTGAAGATGAAGTGAAACACTTTGAATTATTTATCGCTTGGTCAATAAATAATAAATTGTGACTTTCAGGTGGTAAAACAGAGGAAAGATGCCCTATTATTACTTTCCCTGATAATGGTTCATTTCACTCTTTATCAGATTTCGATTATAAGCAACTGGTTTCTTATATCACAACTGTACCTTCGTTAGTATTATTTTTATTCAAATTTTAATAAATTTTCAATCATGTTCTTTATATTGGATTATTCATTACAGTTGAACTGAACAAAATTTACTCCATTTGTTCTCATTTTTGTCGCAGTAATTTCAGCTTTATAATCATTCGGTTGTTTTTTTTTTATAGGTTACATGAAGCGGATAATGGGTTTGTTTTAATAGTTGATAGACGAAATGATAAATGGAGCTCTGTCAAGCATATTTTGTTCAAATTTACGGTAATAATACGTCACAATTGACATAGTATCATAACAATTCATGCTTTAATTTTTATTCAAAATTAACAACAGTGAGCACTTTTAAAAGTTCTTGTCTTTAAAGGTTCACGAATGTGATATGTAGAATGTTACTTCATCAGGTTTAAACAAAATCTTCTCGTTTGTAGTACAGAATAAAAGTGATTTCTTTCAATATTTTTGATGAATAGAAATTTAAAGCGTGAAAAACAATAATTTCTCTCCCTTTAATGATTCAGAGGGAAATATTTCAAAATTTCTTCGTATTATGTAAATGTTTGAAAATTCTGTTACTTAAAAAAAAAAATCATCTTTCCAAAAACATGAAGAAAAGTATTTTCACGAGTCTTAGCTATTTGTTGGTTTCACACCCATGCTTATCAAAAATATGAGGAGAAAATTATACTGATATGTAGTCGTTTCAAAACACTACTTACGGTAAGTGAAGAAATTTTGAAATCATCGACCTTGAGATTTTTAAACGCCCATTCCCATTTTCATATATTTCACTATTTATACCTGTTCATAAAGATTCCAATAGTAAGGTCAAATTAGCTTCAAATGAGGACAGGGAAAAAGTTGTTTTTTCCTGAGCCCAAATTTATATCATTTCTCCAAGTCATCTCATTACAATTTATCTAACGTTGGTCATTCTGCATGAATGCCATACAAAAATCACGATTTTTGAAATCGAAACTTTCGATTTTGCCCATTTTTAGGGTTAGTTTTGCCTCAGGAGTAAGAAGATGACCGTGAATTTTCTGCTGGACCCGACCACCTGGAAAGGGAAGGGGCCCACTTAATTTTTGACACTTATGAGTTTTTAATGGTCAGCTTTTGACTTGTTTAATACACCATCCAAAGAAGTTTTAACAGACCCATAAGACTTGAAAAATTTACAGTTGAATTTTTGGTGTAAAAATGCCACTTTCTTTACTCAAAAAAATATTCTTACAAAAATTCCATAAAATGAAACATTTTGATGTATTTTTAAGCGTAATATTTTCGAAATGGATTTATACTCTGACGCTGTATGATGTCCTTGAATTTTGAAAAAAATCTAAAATGTGAATTTGTTCACTGCTTTGTGGAAATAGAAAAATACCAGAAATAAAGGGGGTGTTTACCTTTCCCGTAAGGTTTCCGGGAAGAACTGTTATGAAATCGAAGGCCATCAGGTCGAATACATGGTTGTATTGACATGAATGAACTAATGTGATTTTTTCGCAATTTTACACCTTTTCTCAAAATGAAAATATCTCTGAGCGACCCTGTATCGTATTCTTCTGCGACTTCCTTTTTCAAATACGATGTAAATTTACATTTAAAAAAGCTTATGTTGCATTATGCATTCATGAAAATACGGTGAAAATTTGTTTACATTTGAAAAAGAGCTGGAAAAAATCAACAAGCTAACGTTTGGAATTCTTTCGTGCAAATTAGTACTAATAATAATGACGTTTATATTACAAGAACGCGCTTTGTGACGTTAGTTGTATCGTACTCTCACCTTCGTGGAAGTAATAATCTTGGGTAAATTTTAGGAGTTTTTTCCTGGACTGATACACATCGTTTATGTAATTAGACCGACTGGATTTCTGCAAAAAGCTATTTCGGAAGTTAGCAATAAGTTTTTCAAAGAAGATTTCAAATTCAAGGTATAGTCTGATGTGGATAAACGTGTGTGGAAATACGTATCGTGAATTTTACTCATTAATATTCGTCGCGCATTTTAGGTAGTGATATGTAATAATATCGAAGAACTTCATCAGTTTATTGATAAGTCTGAGTTGAGTTCACATCTAAACGGAGATTTACCGTATTTCCATGAAGAATGGATACAACAAAGAATAGTAAGTTACTCGTATTTATTTCTATCGCGTTTCCTACTATCCGGATGTCAAGGTCGCTTTGTTTTATCGAATTGTTGCGTTTTATTTACAATTTCTCGACCATTTCGTTCGAATACCTTAATAGATAAGAATGGAATATTTCATTTTCCTAAGTCACAATGATGAATTTTTCGTAGGCTTTAGAGCAGTTTTCCTTACAAATGAGATCCATTTCGCAGTTATTAGACGATTTTACCCAGTATGTTCGGAGTTGCTCGACACAACTACCAGTCACCGTAGACGACGCTATATTTCAGCTATCTGACCATACGTCGAAATATAACGCCTTGAAAGAAAGTATTCAAAATTCATCAAAAAAAGGAGAAGACCTACTAAGTGATATGAAACGTGGAAATCCGTCCTCAGAATTACCTCCTTCCGCCATCAATAATATTTCCGCCGTAGAAAGGTACTTATTAGCGATTAAAATTATCGCGCTTTTTCGTTACCTCTAAGGTCAATTTATGAATGTGTTTACTCGTGGATTTGGAAATTGACGAGGAAACGTTTAGAATACTTTTTCAATTCGAATAACGACCATACGTAATTTGATATCTACCCATATTTTGAAATATTTACTTTATATTATTTTTATTTTGTTTTATTTATTCGTGATGATTTCATTTATTAATTGATCGGTTAGTTGCGCATGTTCCTTCTTATTTTATACTTGCGTCGCGGTAGTATCGATAGCAATGGTGCTTTGTGTATAACAATTTTATCGAGACAAACATCTCGATAAAATTACTTTACTTTGTTTTTCTGGTGTGTTTGTATCGTAGTATGGTATATTGTATTTATAGATCGTAATGATGTTTTTTTTTCCAACCTATTTATTTCTCTAAAAATGGTGTTAACAACCGGAAGATATGAATCAGAGTAAATACCAACAGTGGAATAGCCTGTGTGATTACTCGAGTGGTGGTAAATAGAATGATTGGATAAATTATCAAAATCATGGTCACTGATTTAAAAAAAATTTGATTTCTTGATAAAAAGAATAGTAACATGGGCCAGGCTGTCCACTAGCTTACTTTCTTTCGCTCTTGATTACTTTTGGTTACTGTTTTTACCAATAGTTCTCATTTGTTACTTTTTGTTCCAAATCTTGAATAAATTTTTCAATTTTGAACTTTTGGCTAAAAAAATTTTTTTTAGCTGAGTTTTTAACTAAAAAACTACAGCTATGACAGCCTATCTAATTGGGAAGGGAAGGGAAGGAAGGTCTGGGGAAGGTGAGGTTTTGGAATGTTTGCGTTTCAGACCATTTGTAATCATCTGACGAATGTCCAACTTTTTGGTATATATAGATTTATTTATAGATAAAGTGGCATCATTTTTCGTCGTCTACCAGTAAAGTGGCATCTTTTTTACAAAGTGGCTTTTTTTTGTGATGCCACTTCACCATCACATAGCTTATCGATTCAGCTTGTGTCATGACGTCATTGGTGTGGTTATTATTTTGGGTGATGCCACTTTACCACTTATATCCTATTTTTTATACCAAAAATTTTTTTTCGGTCTACGGTCGTAGTAGCCTCCTTTTTTTGATGTTTACAGGTAAAGTGGTATAATTTTAAAAATCTGTTCCCAAGAAAACTTATGAAATTATATATTCCGTTCGCCATTATGGTGTCGTTAATGTGACATTAGATGCACTTCTGAATAATGTGCAAACTGATGCCACTTTGAGCATAGATCACTATATAGTTTTTTTCCCACGCATACCGTGAGCGCGTATTCATAAAATACGCTCAAAATTTGGTGAGAGACTCTTCTTGAAAATACGCAGAACAACCTTTTTTGTTTTTTCGATAAATTTCAAAATGGAGGATCACTCAAATTTTGAGGGGAGCTGGAGAAGGAGCCAATAGCTCAAATTTGTCGTTTTTGATCTCATATGAAAGGCTGAGTCACGAACACCAGCATATCCAAATTTCAGCTTCTTAAGTGTATTTTGAAGAGAGTTAGAATGAAACCTGTTTTTGACGGAATTTTGGTTTTTGTGTCCCACTCGTAACACCGGCGGGTGTTGATAAAATTCGCTCAAAATTTGGTGAGGGATACTTCTCAAAAATACGCAAAAGTCCTTTTTTTGTTTTTTCAATAAATTTCAAAATGGCGGATCACTCAAACTTCGAGGGAAGTTGGAAAAGGGGTAAATTGCTCAAATTTTTTGTTTTTGATCTCATATGAAAGAATGAGTCTCGGACACTAACATATTCAAATTTCAGCTTCCTAAGTGCGTATTGAGAGGAGTTAGAGCAAAAAACGGCTTTTTGAGGAAGTTTTGAGTCATGAAATTTCTCGAATCTTCCATATATCCTTACCAAATCAAGTTGAAGAGGCCAAACTTTGTGTGTGAAGTTAGTTGATGATCAGAATATGACCTCTTGAATTTGGATCAAAGTGGATTCAAAATGGCGGATTATCAAAATTTGAGTAGAGCTTAAGGAGCTTTAAGTTAGTGAAAATGTAATTAATATGAACTCATATGAATATTGGGGATAAGTGATATACTATATTTCCAATTCCCCTCCATACATGATGTTGGTAGTGGAGAGGGAGTGGTTATCGAACTTAAAATGTGGTAGGGGTACACAAGAGGTCGAGAATTTTTTATTGTTATGTCATATGATAAAATGAGCACAAGTGACTAACTTAGTCTGATTTTACCTTCCCAAGTGAATTTGGAGGGGAGTTAGAACAAAAAACGGTTTTTGGAGGGGAAATTGCGGCAAGAAAGTTCATGAATCATCCATATCTCATCACCAAATCGGCCTAAAAAGGTCAAACTTCGTGTGTAGGATTAGTTAATGACCAGAATATGACCTCTTCAATTTCAGTCAAAATAAATCTATAATGGTGGATCATCATTTTCATCAAGATTTGAAGAGAATTTGAAGATCCTCAAAAGTTATAATTTGAGAAGTATGTGTTCATATAATTATATCATGGCAAGAAATACTACGTTTGTTCGGAATTCAACTTCTCAAGTGGTTTTGGAAGGGATAACGTAGGTGTTTTCAGACTTGGTATTGGGTATGGCCCGTAATCATGAAAGGTTAAGGAAGGTTATTACCAAATCAAAACAAACTCCAGTTAAAAACTCGGCTCCAGTAATGCGGCATGGCTGCTTACGTTTTTTTTTTGACCTGTTGAAATAATTTTGCTTTTTAAAACTCACTTTCAATTTGTTTTCGTGAGTTAAACTCGACTCAATTTTAAAATGAGTATTTAACAGAACTATCTGTCTTGTTATTTTATGTGACTAAATGTTGGATTTTTTTGCGAGGATTGTGTAAAAATTCTTAATATCTATCGATTTCAACAAATTATTTCCGAATGTTTTCAAATCATTTTTCGACTTTTAAGATTCTAGCATTCTCAATTGTCGATATACCATGGAACCGAAAAATATTCATTTTTTGGTTACTTTTTTTAATCCATTGAACTTCTTGCATGACCAATTTTTATGTTTCGCTTTCCAAACCATTATAGCTTTGATCTTCACGTAAGATCCCTAGTACATGTACTATTTTGCCATTTCTATGATAAAGTCATACTTTGAGAATGATAAAAAAAATCGTAACTCTATGCGTCTCTCAAATAAATAAAAAAATTTTAGATCTTATTAATTTTCATTATTTTGTTTGCCCTTAAGAAAACAAAAAATCGAATTTCTAGAAAATATAACTTTTGCTATCTTTTTTTTAAATCCTTGAAGTTCCAAACTTCACCCTACTGTGGTGATGAGCATTGATTTGAAGAGGCAACAAATTTTTGGCTCATTATAGCGATCATTTGACAATTTTTATATCGATACTGCACATAATCTATTTATAAAATAAAATATATTAAGTACTGTTGTCTTGACATCGCATCATTCAACACAGATTGTTCAACTTTGAAAAAACAATATCGTCTTTAGAACTGCAGTTATTGCAGATTTTGAATTTCTCGCCTGTTACGTCATCTTAGTTTCACGATGATAAATACGTGCAGATTAGCAGATGGTCGCGTAAAAGAAATTCTGCTGTATTCAATTTTTTTCGATACTTATTATCTGGATGTAATTTGTAATTTAGTCTCATAGGATTTGTCGTAGATATACGAGGCGTTCGCGATGTTGAAAATAAGGCGTATAAAAACGATGATATTTTCTCTTCATTCCTTCATATGCCAGACTAGTGATTTTTTTTGTATCTAACCATTAGGTACTAAAACGTCCGATATTGTTTAACAATAACGAATAAACGATTATAAAATTTATTTATCGTGTTTTCACGTCGATTATTGGCGCGACTCCATAGCACTGGTAAAAATTGCCTCATTTTTGTTCCTTTCGTCGTGCCATTCAATTGAAAGTGTTCATTGTGTATGTTATTTTAGAATACGATGTTCGGTAATTGCGCGTAAATAGTATTATACTGTAATGAAAATCTTGAAGTACTCACGGTTCGTCTTGCATTATAGATTACTTGTGCAGTTGGACGAAACAGAAAAGATTTTTGACGAGTTTTGGGAACAGCATGCTAGTCAACTGAAGCAGTGTTTAGAATTACGCACTTTCGAAAGAGATTTCGAAAGTATAAAAGTGAGTTTGGAATTTTTCTAGTTTTTTTTTTTTTTTTTTTTTCAACAGATTATCTATTACGGTGACATACTACCAAAAAGAACGAATTTTTCCTTTCTCGAGTCGTCGAGTCGTTACTTTATGACCACTATGAAATTAGTTCATATCGTAGTTATTACCTATTAGAACTAGGAAGAAATTTGATAAGATAGTCACTATGGTAATTTCTTTCTCGTCATTAGGAGAAATTGCTAGAATTCTTGAAACTAGCATCGGAAATGAACGAAACTGGCGAATCAGTCGAACATGTGGACGTTTTAATAGACGAATTGAATAAATTTCATATTTCATGCCAGGTATATATGAAATAATAAAAATTGAGTGCTTTGTGGCGCTTTAATGTATCTGTTGTGCTCTAATGCTTTGTTTTCTTTTTTCGTTACGTCCCGATAACAGGCCGAGATAGATAGGAGCGAAGAGTTGATGCAAAGAGGTGATCAAATGTTAGATAGCCAAAGGTATATAGATGTGGATAGTATCGAACCTAAATGTGAAGAATTGAGGATGATTAATCGATCATTAGCTGAAAAATTATTACAACGAATCGACTTATTGAAGAAACTGAGAATATTTCAAATTCGGATCAAAAAGGTCAGTATGTTGGCGTGTTTGTTTTAATTTGTATAATTAATACGATTAACAGGTTTATTGTGATTGCTACTTTTTTTTTTCAATTAAAAAAACTTGATCATCGTGTAACAGCTGTTGAAATTAAATGAGGTTTTTTTTCAAATTAATATAAGTTATTGTTGGGATTTATTATTAATTTAAATTTGCTGAATGTAATAAGGACGTATAAATCACTGGTAAGTATTGATAACTGATAAAAACCAAATCAGCACGATTTGGTCAGTACTATCTAGGCGAAATAATGTAAATAAAGAAGGATATTATTAAATAACTCCCAAGTAAATTAGATTTAATGCGTTATAAGTTAGAAAATTTATTTCGCGTTACAAGGTGTTCCATCTCTATATAAGCAGGCTACTTATGTGACACATTAAAAATTTTTCCATCGCTTTTTCACTTTTGTCAGTATTTCTCCACTTGGACGCACGGTATAATATATATATATATATGTATGCCACTATCCTTGTCAGACCCGGGACCGTAGATATCAAACAGACGTTCCCAGACCCGGTCTTATTTAAAGAGCTGGAGATGCCCGCGTGAGCTTTTTAGGAACCACTTGAACACAGTATATTAGGAACCTTTAGAGGGGTAAGAAGAATTCAAAATTCATGCATACAAATGATATGCAACGGTTCTTATGAAATACGCTTCGGTTTTACTACTATCCTTGTTAGGCCCTGGTGGGTTTACCAAGATAGCACTATACGTACGGCTTCCAAACGCTTGTATGAAACTGAAAGCTATATATGCTCAAATATACACACAAAACATTGCGAGACCCTTTTGGGTCTCGCAACGTAGGATCGGGTCTCGGAAGGATAGTAGCATTTCCAAGATCGGGCCTGACTTTACCGTATCATACCTATACACATTTCATTGATAAACGCTTTTAAGCATTAAATAAATATTATATATGCCATTTATTCTTGTTAATATCATTCAAATAAATCATTTATTTCTATGCGGGTAAGATTTTTGCGCTTGGGGTGTTCGAATTAAGTAGTAACTCGGTATATATATATATTTTTTTTATTTTTTTCCCCCACGCGTAGCACCGGCGGGTATTCATAAAATATGCTCAAAATTTGGTGAGAGACTCTTCTTGAAAATAAGCAGAACAACCTTTTTGGTTTTTTCGATAAATTTCAAAATGGCGGATCACTCAAATTTTGAGGGGAGCTGGAGAAGGAGCAAATAGCTCTAATTTTTCGTTTTTGATCTCATATAAAAGAGTGAGTCACGGACACTAACATATCCAAATTTCGGCTTCCTAAGTGTATTTTGAGGGAAATTGGAGCAAAAAACGTTTTTTTGAGGGAGTTTTGAGTCGTGAAATTTCTCGAATCTTCCATATCTCCTTACGAAATTAACTTAGAAAGGTCAAACTTTGTGTGTGGGGTTAGTTGGTGACCAGAATATGATCACTTCAATTTGGATCAAAATGAATCCAAAATGGCGGAATATCAAAATTTGAGTAAAGCTTGAGGAACCTTAAGTAGGTAAAAATGTAGTTAATATTAACTCATATGATTATTGGGGATAGGATGTGAACTATATCCCCAATTCACCTCCATACATCATGTTGGGAAAGAAGAGGGAGGGGTTATCGAACTTGAAATATGGTGGGGGTAGACGAGAGTTCGAAAATTTTTTTTGCTGTGTCATATGATACAATGAGCCTAAGTGACTAACTTATTCTGATTTCAGCTGCCCAAGTGACTTTGGAGGGGAGTTAGAGCAAAAAAATGGCTTTTAAAGGGGAAATAGCGGCAAGAAAGTTCATGAATCATCCGTTTTTTTATCACAAATCATCGGGTGTGGCCTGTAGTCATGAAGGGTTTAACAACGGTATTACCAAACCAGAACAAGCCCCACTTAAAAACTCAGTTCCAGTAATGCGGCATGGCTGCTTACTTTTTTTTAGTACTGTCTCATTTTTAAGTTCAATGCATTATTTCTGCCATATTAATTAATAATTAATTTTTTATATTTAAAATAATTAAATTTTCATTAAATGAATGATTTAAATTTGGAGAATTTATTAATCATTCAATATTGAAAAATTTAAATTTAAAAATTATTGTTCGATAGGAAAAGTCACCTTATTCTTTCCTGAGTATTAATTTGCTGATAGTAAATTTACAAATGATTTTCTCGTCAATGAAAAGGCTCTCCGAAACAAAGCTCAACTTGAAGTGTTACTTTTAATATTAAATTCGAAAATGTTTAACAGGCCAACAAGTGGTGTTCGCAAGGTATAGAAATGCTCGGATCTCAAAACATCGAAAAATATTCAATGTTCCCAGAAAAAGTAGAGCAAGTTCTGACGGAACTCGAGCAATTCGTCGCCAGCGCTGATGAATTCAACGTATCTGGTACCGACGATCTCTACATTTTATTTCAAGATAGTATTACTCCGGAAACAAAAGCCTTAGTCACACAAGTAAGGTTGTTTACTATAATGATAATTAATTGTTGAGCTGTTTTTAACTGAAAGTATTATAAAGGTTCTTCAAAGAATCGAAGATGTAACTGTAATGTGCGAAAAAAGAATAACAAATTTAAGAAGATTGTTAGCAAAACCAAATCGACCCGTTCAGCCAGTCTCGCCAGAAGTATCGATCGTGAGTAATAATGGTATTGGTGACATTTCAGAAAACAATAACAATAAGGAAAATGATGGCTGCTTCACTAACGGCGTATCGGAAAAATCGGTTGGTATTTTTGCGCGTGTTTTTTTTTTTTTTTAATTGGAAAGTATATCATTTTAATCAAAATTCGATTTTATATTTTAGGCTGATATGACAAATGGCGTCTCTCATGATCAAATTATCGAGTTGGTGCATACTCAGTCTAAACAATATCATATATTGAAAGAACTATTAGATACAGAGCGTGTTTATGTTTCAGAAATGAAATCTATCCTCACAGTAAGATTTTCACTAATCGTCTCGTGATGTAATCTAAAAATTCGTTTTATTCAAATTTTATTATACTTTTTAGGGTTATAAAGATATGCTGTATGACGAGCACATGAAAACAATAGTTCCTGTAGAGCTAGTAGGCAAAGAAGATGTGTTATTTTGTAATTTAGACGAACTACATAAATTTCACGGAGAAAAATTTTTACCTGATTTATGTTCCTATATATTAGATGTTGGTAAAGTTGCTAACCTGTTCATTCAGCAGGTATTGATTCAGTACATTTATTATTAAAATGCAGAAAGAATAGATTTGCAATTGAATTTACATTTATTTTTTTAAATATTTTCAGCAAGATGAGTTCCTTCGTTTGTATAGTTTTTATTGTCAAAATGTAGTGAAGTCTGACAAGTTACGCGAAAAAATTGGCGAAAGAAATCAATTCTTTTTAAGTTGTCAACTCAAATTAGGGCACAAGTTACCATTAGCGGCGTATATGCTGAAACCAGTTCAACGAATCACAAAATACCAGTTACTTCTAAAGGTATGTACTTCTTTTTTTGTTTTCAAGAAAGTTGATAAATAATTCTATTAATAGAAAAATGCACTCTTGCAATGTCTCAAACCATTAATTATTTGTAATTTTAAGTGGGTTCAACATTATAATTGTTTGTTATTCATAAGAACTGAAGAATCAACATTTTTTTATGTCATATGCATAATTGTATTAAAAAAAAAATCAAATAAATTTTTTTCATGCTTTCAAGAGCAAAGAATTTCACATACGGAAGGCAAACAAATTTATTCTCCTCGAAAATTCTTTTTCATTCAATTTTGAAATAATTTTAGAGACCCTGGAAGCAAAAAATTAATGAGATACTTATTTCATTCCTTTTTACAACGCAATTGTCTGTTTAATGCTTTATTTTTTTTTTCAAAATCATAGGAAGAAGTATAACTTTTTGATTCACTGTAAGAGTTACAGATATTGCCTAGGAATATTGAAGTTTCTTTGTAATGACTCATATTAAAGAAACGCAATTAATAATTTCATATACCTATTTTTGCACAGGATTTAATAAATAATATGGACGACGAAAAACACATAAAAGAATTACAACAAGCATTAGATTGCATGTTACTGGTGCTGAAATGTGTGAACGATAGAATGCATCAGATTTCTATTACGGGATTCAAAGTAAATAAATGCTCTACTGATGTACGTAAATAGGTGGTGATGAAAATTAGTTATTTTTATCTAAATAATTTTCCAGGGTGACATCTCTGAACAAGGAGAAATGTTATTGCAAGCATCGTTTAATATTTGGGTGGAAAATAAAAAAGACTTATTGAAAGAATTAAGATTGAAGCCTCTAAGAAGACATATATTTTTGTACCGTAAAGCCATGCTGTTTTGCAAAAAGTCATCCTCTCTTAGTAAAGGAGAATATCAATTCAAGGGCATGTTGAAGGTAAATAAAATATTAGTAGCACCAACTATAGACTGAGACGTAAGTAGGGGGGATGGGGGAGCTTCCCTCCAAGTGTTTTGAAAAGTTGGGAAATTTGAATTGTTGAACGCTAAAATTGGGAACATGAATTTTTTGTAGAAGTCAATATTTTATATTCTTTTGGGAAAGTAAGAACTGGAATAAATTCGAATTGATGCTAGCGTATATCATGACTATTCGCGATAACCGAAAAAATTTCCAACTTTGCGAATCACGACGAACGGTTGCAGCACAGTTGTATGTGCTAAATCATGCTTAGGTTGTGTTCTCCAGGTGCATGGATAGAGGGACACGTACATAGACAGACAGGCAGATCGCAACATGTAAATTAATAGTGTTGGGAATAATCGATTATTTGAGTAATCGTTTAATCGAATTTTGATTATTCCAATTCTCAGCTAATCGGATCTAGATTATTGAAATAATCGATTATTAATCGATTAATCGATTTTTTTATATTGTCTGTACTCTGTAGTTACAACGTTTACGGAACACGAGTGAATAAAAAATAAAATAAAAATTTACACTAATTCAAATTTTTTCTATCGATTTTTTCAATCTCTTAAAATTTTTTCTCGAAATTTTTTACAATCCAAAATTTTTTATAACAATTTTATATCTATTTTGAATTTTTTTATCGATTTTTCAGCATTAGTAATTTTTCGCACCCAAAATTTCTTCAGATGTTTTTTCAATTTTACACTTCATCTAATTTTTTTCAACCTAGAAATTTTTTCTTCAATGTTTTGCCAACTTTGAAAATTTTTTCAATGAAATTGTGGCGTTAAAAAATGTTTCCTAAGTTGAAATAAATATTGACTTTTTGAAAAAATAAATATAAGTGAAAATGATTTTGAAAAAAGCATTCAAATTTGAAACAAAACTGAAAAGATTTTTGGTTAAAAAAATAATGAAAAAATTTTTGGCTCGAAATAAATTTTGAGAAAAAATTAAATAGAAAAAATTTTAAGGAAATCAGAAAAAAGATTGAGTTCGAAAAAATATTTAGACTTTGAAAAATCCCAAATTTCATTTTTTTATGCTGTGTTCAATCATAATAAAAAAAAAAAAAAAGACGTTTATATGAATTAATCACGAAAATAAAATAATTTATTCAAATTAATAAAGAAACAAAATCATTTATTCAAAAATGACAATATTTATATCAAGTCTCAATTCTTATTTAAAAAAAAAAAAACAAGCATATTTTGAGGTATGTAATGAGAGACGATTTCATCGTATTTTTGAAATGTCTTCACAAAATGATTATTTTTTAATTAATAGTTTTTTTTTTTTTTTCAGAAATATCGAAATATTATTGAAAAAAAAAAATATGAAAACTAAAAATTGTCCGATTAATCGATTCTTCCGATTATTTTTGCCGATTAATCGATTATTAATCGCCCAACACTATAAATTAGGCCGCTGCCACTGCTCACTGAGCCAATAATCCACCGATTTTTTTCTGTGCATTGTATACCTGCTATAATAATTATGTCTGTACTTTTTATTAACTAGAGTTGAATTTTGAAAAATGAATGAAGGAAGGAAAGGAAAAAGTGCTGTGTTGTTTGTGTGATGAAATTTTTAACAACGACTACAAAAAAGAACATGAAAAACCTGCGCATGACGGCGCTCATTTACCTAATTATTTTGTAATTTACACCATTTCTCAAATTTAAAAAAAGTCGTAAATTTCGTCAATAACGTTGGGAATTTTATTACAAAAGTTGAGATTTTTTCCAAATTCCCCCTTCCCCCCTTGAAAAATGACTTAGTTACGCTCCTGACTATAGATGAATATATTTTGCAAGCTTTTTGCTATTAATGAATTTTGCAATTAGATGTCGAAAATCGGATTAACCGAAATGGTAAAAGGAGATCCGAAGAAATTCGAAGTATGGCTCGAAGGTAGACAGGAAATCTACACAATTCAAGCGGCCACCATAGAACAGAAGGATACATGGGTTAAAGAAATTAAAAAAGTTTTATTTGAACAACTCACTGAATTGAAAGGTGAAAAGTTGAAGCAGTATGCCGATAAATGGTAACCGAATAATTTCCGCGGGGATTTGTGTTACGATGAAAATGGAATGTATTTTCAAATGTTTATTGTTTATAGGTCATTTCGAACCATTTCTTTGGAGGGTGCAAATCCTCAGTCTGGTTGCAGCAGTCGCGGTACTAGTCGACCTAATAGTCATCATGAGGTCACCGATGACTCTTCGTCAGAGTTGAGTAATTCGGATGATGAAGATTCCATTTCAAATAACTATTTGATGGTGAGTATAGTAGTTTTAGATGGTACGAATGTTTGGTTGAAAATTTAATGAATATTGATTTATTATTATTATTATTGTTATTATTATTATTATTATTATTTCAGAACAGTAAATTTATAGCATTAGCCGATTATTGCGCTTCTGGCCAGAATGAAGTCTCTTTGAAAGAGGGCGATAAACTAGAATTATTGAAATTCGGTAGTGCCGGTTGGTGGTACGTAAAATTACTGAGTAAGTTTTACAAATCTTGTTTGTGTTTCTTTGCTCTAGTAACAAATTACGTTTGTAAGGATATCATCAATATTACTCTTTTTTAAAACAGATAACGGCTCCGAAGGTTGGGTACCAAAGGCATATTTGGAACCCAAAGAAGGTCGAAAAGCGGTGAGAAGTGTAGCCTCTAGCAGTAGTCAACAATCATTTGGTTCGCAGCATTCGGCCGATATTAATGAATAAATCAGTTATAAATATTGAAGCTCTTGGGCTGCATGGCTCGAAGGTGTTTCTAGATAAAGAATAAGAATACGAAGCTTTAATTGTTATTATTAATATATGTCTGTAATCTAAGATTATATTTATTAAAAACTTCCAGTACGTCGTGTTCTTTAGAGCTTTAATCTTGCAAATTTTTTACATTGATAGCAAGAATTTTATAAAAATGTTTCATTAATCATTAATTATTTCGAATATACAATCAATGTTTGTTACTACATTTTCATCGAGGCAATTTAATATTAATTTTGAAACTTCGTATTCTTGTCTTTATGTTGTAACTCTAATTTGTAATCGCTGGTAGAAAAATTTCATGTCTAGTCTTCGCGAATGCATGAATGTCATTTAATTTATTATAGAACTTTATTTTCATTAGTATTATTTCTGATGGATAGATGAAACGAATAATATTTGTATTTCATGCATTTATGATGGTGATATAGAGGAAATCTCACTTCTTTGGTGTGTTTGCTTTTTTCGTAGAATTTACGCTTCTTAATGTCGTGTGAATTTGATATAAGAATTACGTATGTTATTAATTTTATTCGAACTAAAAGAATTCTTAAAATTTTTCAATCTCACCATTTATCGATGAAAAACCAAACGAGTATTCTACATCAGTTTCATGTAATTTTATTCTACATGGTATTTCATTTTTCTTGGCTGTTTTTATTTATTTATTTATTTTTTATTAATAATTTCTTTCATTGGTACTTTTGTACGACGTTATCTTTTAATATTGTTGTGTTAAACGCCATCACGTTCATTGTATTTCTGTATACTATTTTTATACAACGATTTCCGATGCATTACTATAATAGTCAGGTTTTCTGGAAGTCTGCAACTGTTCAATAGAATGGGGTGAAAATGTTTCGTGTTAGTGAATTAATGAGATTGTACGTGGTTGAAAAATTCATCAAATTTTTAAGTAAAAGATTTTTTTTTTTTGAAAAAAGAAATGAAATAATACTGATGAAAATATTTATTATCGAAGATATTCCCAGATCTAGAAAGTTTGGTAAAGTTTTCATTTATTTCAAGTAGTGCGTGAGTTGTTTCCCTGTATTAAAGGGCTTCCAGATTTCATTACTAGTCATTTAAAAGTATTTGTGAGAAGTTTTTTATGCAGTACTACTTGTTTCCCTCCTAAGGCATTTATTTTAGAAGCAGTGCTTTCATTTTAACAGTGTAATATCGTTATTTTCATTTTCATTATTGAATAAATCATCTATTGTGAGTTTTATTTTTTTAATTTCTTTAAATCGAAGTGTATTCCATAACTTTTATATTTTGATTTTTCTAAAAAAAAAAATTTGGGAATTGTAGTTTTCTTGGTTACAAATTTATATTCAGCGTAAAAATACGTTCCTAGGAACAGTGAGAGGGGTAAGCTAAACCTGAAAACGATATTTCGAACCAAAATGCGGAATGCGAGATCCCTGTAAAGAAGGGGAATCCGAGACCATTTTGATATATATCGCTGTATATAAGCATGAACGCGGAAACCGAGATTCAATTGGATCTCTGATTTCACTGAGGTATCTAACTTTGTATGTACCGAAATTTTGGTATCTACCTCCCCCGGAGAAAAAGTGTGATGTACAAATTATATAGATATAACCCTGCAAAAATAAACTTCCGAGGCAAAAGTGACTATCTCCATTTTAGCCAATCAAAACTCATCATAAACGTTGTTACCTTATATTGGAATTGGGTTTTTCGTGTAGTATTCGAGTTTTTTGTGTTTCCGATTGAATTAAATTGGAGTGAAATGAGTGTGATTGATTAATATGTACCTAAATAATAAATACCCCAACAAAAGTCCATTAGTGAGATATTTATTTTAGTTGACGATATGATTTTTATATTTATTCTTAGAAAAAATTTGATGGAAAAATTCGTTTTTAAAGGAGTAGATAATTTTATATCAAATTTGAAGAAATGAAGGTGTCAGTGAGACTTAACTAACATATCGATTTCAATGGTGAGTATCGTGCAAAAATACGTCACGCGATTTTACTATTTCGCGTGTCACTACCTTGCATTTATAATCTAAAAATTGTATACATGAAGTGAAATAGGTAATTCAAAAGAGAAGTAGGCGTACCAAAAAAAAAAACATTTGCATTAGTTTTATGTACTGTCCATTCGTCTGATCCAAATTACCAGTACGTAATACATTTTCAAAAATATCGATCACTTTTCATACTAATAGATCATTTTCTATGAATTATAACTATAGGGTGTTTTACCTTAATATGAGCTTCTTTATATCATGTGTGAGGTTTTGAGTAATCCACTTGCTGAAAAGGCCGAAATAGATCAGTTTACAGAATATGTTTTTCATCTTGGTAATAAATGGTGTCGACATTAACAATTTATTTCATCATCATATGCGGATAAAAATAGCTGTAACATGCAGTTTAACTAGCACAATAATAGGCAGCAGTAGAAAGGGTAGGTAAAGTAAAAGAATTTAAAAAGTGTAAAGAATTATGGCAAAAAAAATTGCTTAATTTTTGCATACGTAATCTGAGTGATTACTTTCTGGGAAAATGAATGGTAAATTGATAAAAAATATATACATATTGATTTTTGGAAATTTTTTTCCTATATGTAAGCTCATATTGAGTGGTAACACCCTGAATAATAAATAAAGTTGAAAAAATAATATGATGTAAACTCATGTTTTATCTTGCTAGTCACGCATTAATATTTTGTAAATTTTGTATCGGTTATTTAATTTATTAGGATAAACAATGATTCATTTAATTAAGTAAATTAAGTGGGTATGTTGAATTGTTGAAACATTCAAATAATTGTTGCTTACTCGCTTCAACGCTTTGCTCTAAATAAGCGGTATACAGAATGGTTATTTCAACAAGTGACAAATTAACATTATTTTTGATATTGGTTCTTCTAATCTTCGAAATATGCAATCTTTTGTCGTTTAATTTATTTAAGATTATATTTTCTTTCTCTCAGTGGTTCTTTCCTAACGTTTTATAACGATAATTACACATCTGATTCATGCGTTTGTTGATTTTCTTTGAGATAATATTACCGCATTACATTTAAATGCAAGCATATACATTTGAAGTACATGAATGCTTATATTTCAAGTCATTGCTTGCATAGCTCATTTGTTAAATTAAAAAATCTTAAAAATAAAAAAAAATGAAAAAGGAATGGTTTTGAAAAATTAGAATATAAAAAAATGTTTAAGATTTCCCATTCAATGATGAGTATTAAAAACAATTTTTGTTAATTTATGGAAGTGAACTGAATAGGATTTGACAGATTAATTACCTAAAGAATACTTATTTCTATTTGTATAATGGATGTTATAAACAAAAATGAATATGTATCCATAGAAAGTCTAACTAGAATATCACACATCGTTAGATATTTTATTTGAAAGTGTATAGTATGTAATATATCTATACCTAGTTGTTATACCGACATAAAGAGCATTGTATGTAGTTCTTTTATTTTCAAAATTGCATTTTCTTCTTGCGAAAAATACGGAATAAATGTCAATGTTAAAAATATACGTATGGCAGAACTTTGACCATGTTAAAAAACACAATTAAAATTTTCATGAGATAATCATCGTGTAAGGATATATGTGAGGTTGGTGAGTATTATACGATTTTCCTGAGATATTGACAATCGCTTCGAATATATCAAACGCTTCTTATCGATTAAACGAATCCAATTAAAATATTATTTTATTTTTTTATCATTCAAAAAACACCTTTACGTATGAGCCTTCATTTAATCAGATTTCATTCAAATGTATGCACCTTAGAAATTTTTTTTGAAGTGATTTTTCTCATATAAATAAATAAGTGTATTAATTTATTTGCAAGTATTATTTATCAAAATGAATTTTGTTGAAAATCTTGTTGGAAAGGTTGAGATGAAGCTTCAAGTTCCAGCTCCACCTCCAGTTCCGGAAAAAAACTCTCCGGGTTGAGTATCTATCTATTTAATTTAATTTTTAACATTTATTTTAACAACTGCTGCTGGTGAATTCATGAAGGTTACGAAATGAACTTTTACAGTTTTTTCTCATTGTAATTACGAGTAGGTATTATATTTTTATTCAGTCTATTATTTTGGGCGAATGGTAGTAAAGTGTTATTTTTCGAGTATACTGATAAATGCGTCGAATGTATTTAGGATTGAAGGACGAGTATTAATTGCTCATTACCAACAACTTAAAATTAGAAATGAAGCAATAAACGATGAAATTTCTTTTTTCTTTAAATAAAATTTAAACCTATATGATTCCATTAATTTTCGAATTTTTCATCCCTGGAAGAGTTCTATAATGCTTATGAAAATGTCGCAATAAATATCTTGAATAATGAATCAAATACCTCGTTTTTTTATGACTAAAATCAATCTAAACATACTAAAGCCAAGTTCTTTACTGATCAGTTTGAGGAAATATAGTACCTACCCGAATTGTAATTAAATTGCGAAATCAGCAAAATATTATGGAAAAAACTCGCAATTATACCTATTTAGATGAAAATGGTTATATAATAAGTGTATGACCAGTGGCGTGAATACGAGGAGAGACCCTTCAAGAATTAATTTTTTATTTCTGATCGAAAAGTATTGGTGATCTCAATTGGTATCGAGATCGACTTGTAAATAATTGGTAATAAAAAATTTTTGTTCTATGATTTCTGTCTCCACTCCAGAAGGAATGTCAAGTTACGCTAGTGTATATGACTATACGTTATGTGAACAAAATTGTCTCTTTATTCGTATTAGTATAAATAATATCAATGATATGCGTCCACCTTTTTTTTTCATCAAATCAACGAATTTTAATAATAATAGATTTTTTTCTGATGCCTATTTACCTACCAAAATGAAATAATAGCTCAAGTATTGGAAGTAGATCAAAGCTTGCGGTCATTTACCCATAACTCAGCTATTTTGGTACCTTAAGCCCCGGTATTGAATAGCAGTGGATAGTTGCCGTAATCATTGTATCACCACTTGTTTAAATTTTTCGCATAAAAACAGAAATTTTAGGATGAAAAATGTATAAAAAATGATTAGAAGTAGACATAATTTCATCTTAATGGATAGAAGATAGAAGGTGAAACGAAATATTGTCTTCATATTTTTCTGAATTTTTGATACATTGTGTGATAAAAAATGCATTTTGTTCCTGAAGATGAACTTCACTTCTTTTTTAAATGATCCACAGCTTTGTAAATGTTGGGTTTAAAAATCACAACGCAAGAATAAAAATTTAACAATTTCAGTTTTCATTTTTTTTCCTACTAGAGATGGGAGACAAAAAGCGTACCTCGAGTCCCATCTCCACCTGCGCAGGGACACAGTGTATAGTGTAAGCAGGAAATTAGGTTAGTTGGAATGATCAACAAGTCGTCTATTTTTTAACCACATTAAGACAGATTTCTCCTTACATGAAAATTTTGAATCGAAGCGCATTAAAAAATTGCAATTTTGAAGTCTAAGCGGGGAAGGGTAGAGGGACTACCTAAAATAGAACATTTAGCAAAGTTACACGTACACACACTGATTGTGCTAAAAACATTGATAAGAGGACTTTATCTATTAGCTGCGTTAACGCACGCAGTTACATCGTTCATCGTCGCGGTTCCTCCAATTTAAACGAACGTATTATTTATGAAAAAACCCGTCAAGGATAAACCACTTTTTGTCTACCGACAATTTACCTGAATGTTGTGAGCCGACATTGTATTTCTTATATCCCTTGTATTTGAGTTTTTCTCGTCGAAGTTCGAGCATTGTCGTACACGTGTAGTTTAATTTAATTTTCTGTTTGAAATGGCAACTAACAAAGGATCCTCGTCTTCTGCCTACATAGAGCTTAAAGCTTTGGTTATGGATGCGGTGAATGATGACTCGAGAATGGTTGGAAAAGCATTCGCTTTTTTGGAATCAAAATTAAACGTCAAACGTGGAATGATCTTAGCCGGTTGGTATTACGGAAATTCTCGAGTTCAGTTATTATTTCCCAATATATATGTAATGGAATATACGCGTGTTTTTTCAGGATTAATCGCATTTTTAGCCCTTTATCTGATGGTCGGATATGGCGCGCAGTTCCTTTGTAATTTAATAGGTTTCTTGTATCCAGCTTATGCGTCGATAAAAGCTATTGAATCAAAGGATACTGGAGATGATACGAAATGGCTAACGTACTGGGTTGTTTTTGCATTATTCGCTACGTTCGAATATCCGATTGAATTTATTTTGAAATGGATCCCATTTTATTATTTAATAAAAGTAAGATTTAGTTTCCATTGGAGATTATTCAGTACGTTAAACCTGAACACAGATAATTTAAGATTTTTGTTATCGATGATTCGCCTGAAGGTTAATCATCCGATGTAAGAGATATTCGTTTTTATTTTGCTGAAAAACCAGTTATTACTTGTGATAATATTGCGACATATTTAAGTTAAATCAATATTCGCTTTGTCCTTGAATGTAATCATATATTTGATTTATTTTCAGTGCATATTCTTCGCATGGTGTTTCTTACCAGTAATGAACGGAGCTAATACTATTTACAAAGTAATAATTAGACCGTTCTTTCTAGATATTGATAAAGACCTTAGTCAATCTGTTGCTGCTGGAGTCGTTAAAGGTAGAGTATTTTATTGATAAGGAATAATACCATTTTCTTATTTCAAGTTCTTGTATGTATTTATCACAATTTATCACTATCATGATTCATTACCGAATTTTAATGATTTATATTTGCATTCGATAAGCGCCTTATGAATGCTAAAAGTTTACGATCAAAGTTCGATATTACGATTTGTCTCTATTTCTGTTATACTTATTTGCTTCGCCAGATATATTATTCAAACGTGATAATGTACATAGTCGTAAATAATTTTATGTTTCTTTGAAGTAGAAGAAAAAATCGATCATTCATTTTCCTTGTGCTCGTAAATCTACTCGTGATAAAAATTAATCACTGTTCAGCATCACCTCGTGTGCGATAGCCTTTCAAAATTAGGAAATTCGTTTAAAAACTGCTTTCGTAATATTTCTCTCTGAAATAATTAATTTCTGTGTTTTTGATTAAAATTATCTCTTTGAGAGCCAGGTGATATATTAGGTTGAAAAATATGGCATTTGAATGAACTGCGTGTGGGAAATTTTATAATAATCTGTCATGCACATCTACCTTGTAGTTATGATTGTAATGACGTACGTTAAATTTGATCTTTTTAACATGCAGAAAGGTTTAGTGATGAGCAAAATCGAATATAACCGATGAATCGAAATTTTAATCAATCGATTAATCGAAATTTTGAATAATCAATTATTATTCCATTAATCTCGATTAACTTGAAATTGAAACTAATAAATAATTATTATTTAAAAAATCAGAAACTGAAGTAAAGAATTGATACGCATTTACGTCTGAATGAAGAAATGTAATTTTAATGTATAAAAATAAGAAAACAAATAATTCGTTAATCGATCAATCTTAAAGTTAGATGGTAGGGAGGGGGAGAGTAAACAAGTCCCAGAGGAAGCTTTGACTTCTTTTTTTCTGTTACTTCTATGGTGGTGTTCATTAAATAACAAATTTTTTAGTGAGAGGGCTTACATTTTTCTATAGGGGGCGTAGCTTCCATAGCTCCCTTTTTACTACTAGCCTGAAATGAAATTATAAAAATTATGCAAAACACTAGGAAATTTTATAATGTTCATCAAACTGAAATAGGAATAGAAAAGAAGCGATTTTAATTTTTAGTATAAAAAACTCATTTAGCAAATTATTGCCAAACAACTAAATTAGTGCCTATAGAACAGGAAAAACGTTACGATACTATGTGAATGAGAATTAATCGGTTAATCGACTTAAAAAATCGATTTATCGTCAATTTTGTATATAATAATTTATCGATTAATTATTGGTTGGATTAATCGATTATTTGATTAATGACTTATTCAGTGCTTAGCGTTCCCCAAAATGGAATGATTTTTAAATTTATTCAAAATTTGATCTTGCTTAAGATTTAGTTGAAAAATGACCTGAATAAAATGAAAAAATTTCACCTTCCTCTCTTAGTTAATAGTTTTCTCCCTTGTAATGATATCAGACTTTGAACATTTTATAATCCTTGAAAAATATTGTTGATTTGTTTTCTGTAATTTGAGACTTTTCAGTGTTCGTCAGCTATTTTTAGATATTCGAAGAATAAAAAAAAATTGAAGTGATTTTCTGGTTTCATTTTGAACTTGGTATTTCGTACATTTTTAAAATTAATGATATATGTTCATAATGTATTGCTAAGTAGTTACAGTATGGGCTTGATTTCTGCTGCATTGGTTCTCATGAGGCTAGTTATTATGTTTGTAAAATTATTTTGCTTTTAATTTTCTGTCAAAAAGATTGTGTTCATACTTCATATAAAATGCTACCTGAGGCCATAAAATTACTTTTTGATTCATTTTTTAAGAATGTGTATTCAGCATGTTCATTTCTATGAATATAAATATGAAGCTTACCAGGGAAATGTTTGTGTACAAAATTATTTCACTTTGAATGTATCACCAATAAGGTCATATCAATTTTTTGTGCTAGATCATTTAAGGATTAGGATATGTACCTGCTCCATCACTGAAACAGCAGCTTAGTCTCTACTAACCTTTTCTGCATTTATGTATGGAAATTATCTATTCACAAAAAAAAAATTTATTTAAAATTTTTCAGCGTTTAATTTTCAACAAAAAAGGTTCTACCAATTCATTTTCTCGGTGAAGTGTCAAAAATCAGAGTATCAGGAAAACTAGTTGATTTTTAATTATAGAGATGTTTTTTGGTATATAAGTGTACGCAAGAAGGTGAAATTAGGCATAAGCATCTCTTGAGTCCAATGAAGCAGAAATCGAGCGCATATGAGTCATCCCTGTAAACAATTAGTCATTTACTAATAATTTGAGAAAAAATTTAAAATATCAAACAAATTTGAACCCTCTTTCTCCCCATCCCCTTAAAAAAATAAGAAAATTGGCAGTTAAATTTTTCGTAGACATTGAAAAATTTTTTGTATCTTCAATTGCTCAAAATTGAACTTTTAAAAGAAATATAAAATTTTCAAATTTTGCTCCATTACTGGACAAATGAATATTGACTTGGGAGAAAGTATACAATTTCTTTAACGCAAACATGAAACAAACAAATTGATTTTCAAAAATATCAGAAATCTTTCCATCCTGCTGTTCAGTATTTTATAGTACCTATTATTTCTTCTCAATTTATCCAGAATTGAAACCGATTTTTTTTTGTAGAATCGATTGATTAACGAACTTCTTAGATCTAGTCATTTCATGTTGGTAAATTCAGGTACATTTAAATGAACGAACTAATTTAGCTGTTGATTGTTTTCATTGATTTTCTTTTTACAAGTACTTTTTTTTTATGGAAAATGTGTGTGCTTGCATTCTTAATTTACGTGCTTTGATTATTTCAGCTACTGCGTGGATTACGCATTTGATATTTTCTTCTGGATTTAACATAACAGGGAGTTTAGTCGGAGCTGGATTAAATGTAGGTGGGAATTTAGTCGGAGGTGTGGCTTCGAAGGTGGTCAGTAAAGCGAATCCGTTAAATTTGTTGAAAAATTAAAGTATGAATATATCCTTGATAGTATTGGTTGGTAACAAAATTTGTAAATAGGGGTTCATGTAACATCAGACGATATCGTTTTAAAAATCATATTATGTAAATAGAAAATGGGAATCTTTAATTCAGTCGCGTTATTGAATCAAATTCCAATCGTAGGTTGTGAGGTGGTTTTGTAAATTTGTCTTAAAATACAAGTTTATTGATTAGGTCATTATGTTTGTGCTTTACTAATCATCAGACGATTTAATTTTACTTTTAAATCCTGCGACGTTGAAGCTGATTATTTTTTTGTATAAGTTGAACTGAAGTGAAGATGGTATTCTTTTTATGAAGTGTTTAGATGTAGGTTTTGTCACACGATCATTAGAATAGAAATGAAACGTGTCAATAATAACACTCCATTGTGTATCGTTTATAACCATTTTACATATTGCATGTACATTGTACATAAATGATATCCATATCATCCATTCATATTTCAAAGCATTTTATTAATAGTAATATTTCATTTTTAGGCGCCACCGAAGCACTTTTGAAATCTGATTGAATAATATCAACGTTCCCAATCAAGATATGTATGTTTATTGCGCAGTTTGTTATTTCGTCTATCGTAATTTTATAAATATGTCTTCTTTTTATTCAATCGTACGTTATGCAGTGTAATTATTTTATTTGATTTCTATTTATTTTTGATTTAATTTTAAAGAATATATTTTTGATTTCATTTCAAGGTGTAAAATAAACGATGTTTTTTAGAAAAACAAAACAACTTTATTTCAACAACAATATACACGTATACTAATACAAAAAAACTACGAATCTTGCGTGCTACCTTTGATTATTCGTACTTTACCGCCGGCACGATCTTTAAATGTAAAATCCATGGCATTAATGGACCATTTATCTTCATCTTTTGAAGCATCGTATTGAAGAATGCCTTTGCTTATCTGTCCGGTAATAGGTATACAAGCTTGAACATGATCTTTTTTAATACTTCCTCGTTGCGCTGGAAACACATAACCATATTTGATCGGAGATCCGATAAGATTGATGAGTTTTTGGTGTTTCTGAAAAATTTCCAACGCCGATACGTTATATTCTGATCTACGAATTCTGTATTGGGTATATTGAAATTGAAGAGCAATGCCGAATACTCCGAATAGAGCTATTAAAGCTGCGATCTTATAATAAGTTTTTGGAGGTGCTTCCACCTGTAAAGTTTCATAAATAGAGGTTTTATTTGGGAAATTCAATGAGTACTTTAAAAATTAAAGCAAATGGATTACCATTCGATGGAATATATCTTTTGGAATCGTAGGAAATCGTATATTTATTTGAAAACGTTTTTTCTCTTGTGGTATTTTCCATTTGAACGGCGGCGATGTTTCATTGATTTTTGTGAGTAACACGAAGGTGATTCTCATTTGGATGGTGCACACTGATAAGTTATTAAGGAAATAGGTATTTTTGAAGATGAGAGTACCATTGCTAGCTTATACTTCTTTAAAATTAAATTACTTGCGTTTTTATTAAATTTTTCATTTTTCTTATCATTCGGCGTTTTCAGAAATATTGATAAGAACTTTTTTTTGACGTTTCATATCAAGATTCCCGTAAGCATCATTCCCTCATTGCTATTGGTGGTACAGTTTATGACGTCTTAAAGAAAAACAGGCAAGCAAACCCTATCTATTTTCGATTTTTTTTTAATCAGTAATCACTTTTTTTAGTTTTCTTTGAATTAAGCATGAATTATTTATAATTCGTATTGTAATAATTACCCTACTAAAAATGAAGAAAGTGTAAAATATGATTCATCATGTGTAAGTTGAGAGCTAGTATTATGATTAATTAATTACCTTTGCTGAAAACCAAAACTAATGCAAGTCCTATTGAAAAGTGGAAGTAAAAATTTGAAAAATAGGAACTCGAAATCACTCGTGTTAAGTAAGTATCGATGTACTAGTAATATGTATCCCTGTTGACGAGGTTTGTCACCTTAACATGTCAATAATTTCATATTTATGAGATAATTATAATTATGATATCGGTATTAGAAAATCATCATGATGTCAAATATCATCATCATACTCTAATAATATTGAAAAATTTGAAATAATGGGTCTTTTTTGACGTCACCATATCATAATAATTCAATATTGCATGAATTTGAGAAGTCCATCAAAAAACAATTTTAGTGTAAGTATCTCATTGAAGCATATAGAGTATCAAATTCGATGTTACCGTATCTTGATACCTACTGTGAATAAAAATGATTGCTTCATTTTATAAGCATGCGATGAACATATTTTTCCAGATCTATGAATTGTGTGACGATGCATATAATAATAGCACACTTCCATGAAGATATAAATAAAAGATTTTTTGAAGATCAAATTGAATGTAATTTGTAAAACAAATTGCTGTGCGTATTTTGCAGCATGTAAAAAGAATTAAAAAGAGATGGGTACATAGGGCAAATATCCGAATCTTATTGATCAAAAGGTGAGGGTAGAATTACACTAAAAAAAAAGGAACCTCTATTTTCTGATTAATTTTATATATTACTCGAAGTTGTGCTCAACTTTATACACAATTAATTTTCTATTCGAGTGTTTTTTTTTTTTTTTAAAGGATTACTATAAGCAATCTAATACAACAAATATAACAATAAAAAAAATAAGAAGAGCACATGAATACGTAGTTATGCTGTTTAATTATATGTATTTCAATTACGATACCGCGTGCGATGGGTTTGTAAATTAATTCCAATATTCGAGTGATAAAGCACCGCCATCCACGATGTTCGTCTCCAAATTGAATAATTGATTGTTTCCTCCTTTTTCTTTGATCCAAAATTCCGTGGTTGCGATGAGGATTTTTTTTTTTGTTTTTTATTTTTTTATTTCATTTTGATCATTGGATGATGTAGTTACACAAGAACTTAGTACAATTTAAGTCCCTCGTTTAAGAACAGAAATGCAGTTAGTTTAATTCGACGTTATATACTTGTATTACGGACATGTTAAAAAAAAAACAAATGGATGCAAAAAAAAATAAAAATCACGTTTATGCAAATTTCAATATACTATAAAAAACAACAATAACATCATAGCACATTATAGCAGTAAGCAGAAAATAAATTTTGCATTTGCAAGCAAATGTTACTATATCATGACAAAATAAGAATAACATGAAAAAGCATAATATGGTTACATCAAGTAGATAGAAAAAATACGACTGAGAAAAAAAAAAAAAAAGAAAAAATTCAACTTCTGAAAACCCTTCCAAACATAGCTGGCCACAACTTCGAGTAAATCAATTAGGTGGGGGCATCTTTATCGTAAACGTCATTTATACCAGAAGTATCAGTTGAAAGATATATCTACGTAAGTTACGCACCACAAAATGGATAACTTCTTATTGATATAACTTATCATAACTTATTATACATCATGTTAATAACCCCAAGACAGATCTATTAAAAGATAATGTAATAATAAATAATTACTCCGCAATACTCATATACCTCAATACAATACTGTTAATTTAAAATATTAATATGAAATAAGGAATTGTTTACGTCTTGTCCATTTATTAGTATTTTAATCTTCGAGTTGACATATTGTTTTGACAATATAACGTGCGTCTCATTGAACTCCATACAGGCAAATCATCAAATTTCTTGTTATTTAAAAAAAACAACCGAGTAGATGCAACATGTTGGTAACATTGATTTTTATTTTCACCTTAGACCATTTAGTATTTAACATAGACCGCGCTAACTAATGGAAAATCACGTTATCAGTGGCTCCAACATATGGGTGATTCTATAAGCGATTCAGTTCCAAACAAATTGAATTATCAGTGATTATCAAGATTTTTTTCCCGGGTTTTTCGGGGTTTTTATTTTATTAATGTTGAAAATGTGTTAAAATGAATTAATGAATATGACTTTTGAAACCTGCATTGCTTTTGGCCCTGTCCTTTTTTTCGAAAAATAAAAAAAGAAATGAAACGTTATTTTTTCGTCATGCCAACCCTGAAACTGATAGAAGTTTTTTCACTTCTTCGGTTACATCAATTTGTTAATAAAAAAAATTTAGCGAAATTAAAAGACACGAGATCTGAAAGCTGGTTCAACTGATATGAAATAACTTCATAGCGAATCAAATCACTGGAAGCTATACTTTTTTGTTTTAGAAAAACATTACCATCAAAGAAGGGTTTCATTGTACCCGGTGTACGGCCAATAAAACCAGCCTCATTTATTCCAAACCGATTAGACTTGTATCCAATACCAAGTAGTTTGACTAATATTTTCATTTCGGAAGATGATGCCTACAAGTAATAATTTTGACATATTTGAAAGGCATTTCAACGTATGATCTCTTGATCGTTGAATTTTCCATTCCATCGTTACAGGAAATTTGCTCAAATCCAAGAAGATATTGCTAAAATATACCCATGTATGGTTCAAATGTTGGACGAAAAGAATATGTGCCCTGCACTTTGCAGAAGAGGCATTCTCTACCCCGAAAACAGAAACAGTTCGTCGAAGAAGGTTACGGAAGAATGCAGAACGCAGTTTTCGAGTAGAGTTTGCATGGTATTTCTTTATTTAGTTGAAACAGAACGCAATGTGTTAGTGATTTCTAAAGTCTAAAAAAAATTTTAATTCAAGTCAAATGAGATCTTTTGAAAACATATGAGTGAAACTAAATAAAGAAATACCATGCAAACTCTACTCGAAAACTGGGTTCTGCATTCTTCCGTAACCTTTTTCGATGAACTGTTTAAACGTAATAGAAATCACTGAGACATACGAAAAATTATTTTTTTTACACATATAAGAGTAATTTGTTAAAAAAATTACGAAAAGAATTATTCAAAAAGTTAATAATCACGTATTCATTTCATATAGTTAATAAAATTATTGATAAATTGTGTTTGTTTGGAACTGAATCGCTTATAGAATCACCCATATGTTGGGACCAGGTTCTTATCAGTTAGCGCGGTCTATGTTAAATACTAAATGGTCTAAGATTTTCACAACTAATCACAACGTATTATTTATAGTCAGTGATGTAACATGAAAATATTTTGATTTCTGAACTATCATAAAAGGGAATTTGATTTTGTCTGTATTTGGCTTGAATCGGACGCACGATATATGTATAAACTCTTGTACCTTTACACAAAATTGTGCACAGCTATATGAAACAGTTAACATATAATTACCTATGCTACGTGTAACGTAGATACCATTTACTTATTGTGAAGTACAGTTAGGTATCTACATAATTATTATAAAAGTCAATACCAGTATCAATTGAAGGAAATGAAATATACTACTCAAACAAATTTACAATTAAAAGATATCATAGTTTTACCTTTTTTTTTTTTTATTTTACTTTTTTTTTTTACTTCCGGACATTCAAGTACGCTTCTCTATTACACATTATAATCAAATGTACATATTAAAATAATGAAAAGACTTACGCATTGTATTCTACTTAATATAAGTATAATTTTATTAATATTACACTAGAAGTACAATTTCATTACGTCGATATGAACTCTGAGATCATCCATTACAGGCTTCTTTTCCCCAAACCGGTCCATTTTAGCGATGGATCGTGATGATTGGTACCTTTCAATAATCCCAAATCCGGCGATTGTACGTAATTGCGGATTTTATACGAAGGTTTATAACCTCTGAAATAATTCTCGGTCAACGGATTTTTGATTTTCAGGGGTTGATCGGCTGTAAAAACGAGAAAAATTGATTTTTGTTACTACGATAATAATCGCGTGGTATTGTTTATTTTCAATATGTACACGTCGCTGGTTAAATATACAAGGCGGCTATGGAAGAAAAAGTTTTAATTCGTTCTGCGAATGATTTGTCATTTTGACAGATATAAATATTAGCTTGTATCGTTTGTAGAAGCAGCATAATGCAAGCTTTTTAATACTCGTAGGAAGTTTCGCGTGATGATTTGAAAAAAAATAACTCGAAAGTTAAGTTGGTATTTCGAAGATAGAAAGGGTGATACATCGAGCATGAATTTAATTCATTTACCAACTTAATTTGAAAGTTTTAATAGCTCGGTAGTAAAAAACATTATGAAATTTTTTATTTTATGAATTTTTATACGACAAAAAAATCTTAAATTTAAAATCAGAGTAAGTAGTTATTACAAAAAAAAAAAAAAAAAAAAAAAAAGCGTTGGCGGAATAACGATGCGCGTAATACAGATGTATTTCTCAAGAGAAAATTTTGTCCTTATGTTATGGTTACACGGTACTTTGGTGTGAGAACACTTAGGCTTTCTTCATACGTGTAATCCTATTATTAAGATATTTAATTTAAGACTTAAAAAGTTATTTTGCCATTTATTTCACACGTTGAGCGAAAACAGACGTGTACCTAATTCAGCTGCATTACAGAAAGCTTGTAATGTTTAGCTTTAATACCTAATTTAATGTTTAGATGAAATTATAACGGTACCAGCTGATATCAGAATTCCTTATTACGTGTGGGTTTTTAATTTGATCTTAAAAATGAAATTACATTTTATTGCGTTTAATTTCGAATTATTTGTACCTATACTTATTTACCTCAACGTAATTTGCTCAAATTGTAACAGAGTTTGATAAAGTCGAAGTAACCTCCTCGGTTTTTAAAACATTTTCTGGCGGAATTACGATTTCATTTAAAAAATAATAAATTTCTAATCGTAATTTTAAGTATTCATCGTAACACTTTTGATTTCAAGGCAACAAATAGGCACAAAAACCGCTTCCTAATGACGTTGCCGTTAAAACGTAAGTAGGATGTTTTTATAACTAACAAATGCGACTAGAAAAGCCACGTTATTCTGTCTAAGAAGTGCTTCAATTTAACTTTCAAGCTTTTTATTCGCGTTAAGGAGAACAATACGAGTTAAATTTTCGCATAAAAATCGAGAAGTTTGTAAATTTTACGCGCTTGGGTGCAAAAATACGTTGGCAAAGAAACCCGCCGAGCAATTTATAAAAATACGAAGGTGAAAAATGTCGACGATTTATTCGGAATGAGTTTTGATTAAAATTTATGACGAAAATACGTAGTATCCGCTGAAGAAAGAGAGTTTAAAAAATAACCGCGGGCGTTTAATTAGCGAGAATTTTTTAACGACGTTGTATTCTTGAGAAGGGAAAAAAGGCAGGGGTATGAGAATATCTTCAATATTACAATGTTGGGCGATATTACCTTCGATTTCGTGTATTGCTGATTTTTCTTCGTTGATTGAATCCATATTTGAGCTTAAATTGTCGAAAAATTCTTTCATATTGCTGAGTACGCCTAAAAATAAATTATACAAAGATTCGATGTTAAATAAGAAATTATATGTGAAGAGAGTTGCATAAGTGAGGAAGAAATAAGAATGAGATTCTATAAGATTTATCATAATATATGTATTTTTAATGATATCGAAGGTAACTCTGATAAGATTATTAATGTAACTAGGTATTATGGAAGGTGAAAGGAAAGCTTAAAGAGCTTCAATGTTTGAAAATTGGGCAATTGCTTTTCAATTTCAAACCTTGTCGTGGAAATTTCTTCTCATGAAATCTATTTAATATTTGTTATTTACGAGGTTCAAACTCTAAAGTACAAACACTTGAATAAATTAAGTAATTAAGTGCTAAAAAATTCTCCACAAAGGTAGATTAATGTAATCACCAATGGCATATTTATCGGTCACGTTCATCCGGTATTGAATCTATAACGGAATTCATTACGAAAATAGACACCAGCGAAAAATTCTATTCGCGCTTTAAATGGATTATAGTGGCTTCATTTCTGATACTAAGCGATACCTGGAAGGCATTCGAAAGCTATATACGGTGTGAATACTTAATCGAATCGAATTCATCTCTTGAAGCCACCTTTTACGGTGGTAACCTGATAGTGCGATCAGTGAGAAACAATGTTATTGCGCATACGAAAAGTTTTTCTTCTGTATATTATTGTACGAGTACATTAAGTCTATATTTCATTGTATCTATTGGGTACTTCGAAATGTTCAGCATATACGAATAAATAATGCAATTGGTGTTCAGTTTAAGATTTTCCAACTTCAATTTAGTTGAATAACTGCAGTGACAATAATTTTTATGTTTTTGTAAAGAATTTCTCTCGTTATTTGAAGCTTTTACGAGGTAATTTATCTGAGGTATATTATATCTGGTGCACCATGCGAGATATCGATTTATGGAGAAACATGTAAACTTGAGATTAAAATGGCGTTTATCAAAGTTATTTTAAAAAATTTGCAATAATTCAGTTTTTTTTGAATATTTTTACTCGAATTATCTTTTTTATCGCTATTGGCTACTCCCCCCCCCCACCCCCTGCAAACATTTTTTCATCTAGGATTCTTTAACGTGTTCTCTGCAATTTTTATCTAAGTGTAGATGATGTGATAAAATTTTGGAAACCAATCTCAATGATCATTATATAAAATTAATTTGAACGAGTTTATTTCTGCCCCTTCAGTTTTTAAATTAGGCAAATTGGTATGCATGGATCAAAAAATATGAGTAGGTTAACTGGTAGCATGAAGTATTTGATAGTTGTGTAGAGTCTGTAGTGCACCTATACATGTGACAATTTAGATGATAGGTCATGAAATTTAAAATCAAAAAAATATAACAAATAAAAAAACGTTGAAAAGCAAAAATAAAAAATATAAATTCCGAAGAAATCAAAAATATTCAAAAATTTAAACAAGCCAAAAAAACCAATCAAGGTCAAAAATGAAAAATGCCCATAAATTTAAAAAAAGTTGAAAACAAGAAATGTTTAAAAACAACAAAAAGCTCAAAAATATAAAAATCACGAGTTAAATAAAATCAACTTAAATTTTGAAAAATAAAAAATCGTTGAAATGTGAAAAAAAAGGTACAAAAATGAAAAGTCACAAAATGAAGAATTATAGGAAACTAGAGATTTCCAAAAATTAAAGGCTTATTTCTTGGTTTTGTTTTTAAATATTCAAGAGTATTTGTAAATGCATACGTTACTGAAAAATGTCCAAAAGAAATGAAAAACAAAATCAAAAAATAGAAAATATCGCAGAGTGAAAATTTGTGCATTACGAAGACTAATGATGTAAAGCGAAGTAAAATAGAATGATTTCAAAAATTTCAAAAACGTAAAGAATACCAAAATCTTTAAAAATTTAAAAGATTTAAAATATAATTAAAAAAAATTACCGTGCATGGCGCTCTTAAAACATGAAAATTAACAAACAAACCTTAAAAAATGAAAAATGAGCTCATTTAAAATATTGAAAAATTTAAAAACCTCCTGCGAAAATTAATAAAATTCAAATGATTTTCAAAAATGGAAGAAAGTTAAAAACAAAAAAGTGAGCAAAAATATAAAAAAATCAGTAAAAAGAATCAAAAATTATGTATACTTATTTAGAAATGGAGAACTTAGTTTTTAAATTTTAATTCTTTAAAAGTACATTTATTTATTATTTTCAATTTTACACTTCAAAGAGCCTAAAAATCATTTTTTCCTTCTACTTGTTTGTATCATGGCAGTCTTAATGCCAACATTAGCTACTTTTAAAATCGTCTTACATTTTGTGAAGAAAGTATACCAGAATTAAAACTTCATCATCGACATTTCTAGAATAATATTGTTACGATATGAAGTAAGCCACGGTTTTAAAGTATCGATCGCTACAATAGCATCTTATTTTAAAACGTGATCACGTATTGGCATAAAATTCGAGACGTTGCACGCTGATGGAGGCAGAATTCAATAATTAATGCATCATATGAAAAAGATAGGGTGCGAATCAGCACGAACGACTTGCTCGCTGGAAATAATGAGGAAAGGGCTTTGGGAAATTTAATTTGAACGAAGCTCAAGAATCACTTTCATCGGGTACAATAAGCAAAGCGGCCACGAGGAAATGTCAAGTCTTGGCTTCTTTATTATTTTAATATTTTCTTAAAAAGCGTAGGAAAAATGTAAAAATACTGAAGTTATAAAAGTCCAAAGAAAATGAGAATTATTACGTATACGTGTCTTTGCTCGAATTAAGTAAATTTTATTTTTAATACGAAACGTAGTAAAAGAAGTAGCATGGATTACGAATTGGTGACAACATCGGCTACGCAGTACAGAATTAACTGGTATTTTAAAATTTAACCTCTAGCTACGGGTCGACGAAGTTTTTTGTTTTGTTTATAGTTTCACCACGTTTTTGGATGGTTTTGCCGAGCATTCACCACGGTTTGGGATAATGGCGCGGAAAAAGGAGTTGACAATGTTTATTTGCGTTTTCACTAGTCAAAGCTGGTAGCGAGGTAGAAGAAATAGATTACATGTAAGTTGGAAATGCAGGAGTCGAATTCGAAGCAGATAAATGGTCATGCGAAATACCAATTAACGAACTATTTAATAAGGGTTTGTTTTCTGTGTAGAAATGGTATAGAGGAAGAAGAATATTATACATAGAATATGAATTGTTCCCGTTTTTATATGTGTTTTAATGGTTAAAATAATTCCGTGTTTAAGTTGCTGTTTGGTGTCACGAATCGACATGTTTACGTGTTCTTAGGGGTAACATTTTTGCAACGATGTTATCGCCGTATATATCCACAAATTACGATGATACACTAGTATTAACCGTCATTAATAATATGAATTTTTCAAATGGTATTATGAGTATTTTTTCAGTAGCTAATAAATTATCTAGTTATTCGGCGCTAACAGTTCAAACTTCTCAGTGACTCGTATAAGTGTCTTAATGAGATATTTTCTAAAGACTTTTTCAATATTTAAATACATATAGGGTGTTTCAGCAGTACAGGACCCCTTTATTTAATGTGATGGGCAACTTTGTGACATTCATGTATAATATTTTGCCTAGCCTACTCGCTGAAGGGGACAATATATGAAACGTGGGAAAGTATTTCTTTCAACTTGGTGATGATCAACGTTAACCAAGATTGTTCTAATTCATCAGCAAAAAATGAGAAAAATTGCATTTCTTTTGCATCATTTTCTACACTTTTTTGTCATTTCTCCTTACCTACTATTTTTATCGCCTTTAATTTTTTATCATTAATACTGAATTGGGTACTCTATATTTTGGTATAAACTGTATATTTCTACATAGCTTAGTTTAAGATAAAAAATTAT
>CM019756.1:21890744-22045699 GCA_009761765.1 Phenacoccus solenopsis
TATGTTTATCGTGATTTTCACGTGATTCGTGCGATGAAGTTTCGAAAATATGTGCATCATTGTAGTTCAGCTCACGTAGGCAGATGAGAGGGTGTGTATTGCTATTTTCCATTAAAATTATTCGTCCTTCATTTAGGTTCAGCGATGCGTAATTTAGATGATAAATTATCAAGTTTGCAGGTTTTTATTCCAGAACAATTTTTTATTTAAAATTTAACAACTTATAAATTCATTGATGTAAAATTCAGTAGAATGAGAGTTGAAAATAAAATGATTTCCACTAATTTTACAATCTAATTTTTTATCTCAAAAGTTACGTAAATTGATGAAGAAAAATCAATTAATGTTAAATTAATAAAAATAAAAAATTTATTCATTCTAAAAAAATCCTATTCCTGTAAAAGACGATTACTTGCATGTTTTAAACATAAATAATATTGAAACATTACTAAATCATGAGCGTTGTAGTTAAAGACGCCAACACAAAAAAAAAATTACTAGAAAAAATTAAATGAAACGCAAAATGTAATATTATACGAGTACGTGATTAGGATTATCGAATCGATAAAAAATTAGGGAACTAGACAACCTCAAGTACACACATGATTTTTGTTTTGCCTATACATACATATATGTACTATCATCATATCAGAAATTTTCACATAGGAGATAGAATCAAAAATGAACAACAACTTGATAATTCCAGGTAACACACACGAAACTAATATCTCTGTCTAGATTTAAAACAAATAAAAAAATTGATTGTACATATGATATTCAATAAAAATTTAATTTTAACCTGTCGTTAAAAATTCAAACGAAATGTTCTTTTGAAAGGGAAATAAAGACAAACAGCAAATTCATGAGTGATTCATTCACCCCCATATTTTTTATTTAAATTTTTAAAATCGAGAATTTTCTCATCGATTTTAGATTTAATAATATTAATAATGAACACATACTCATTCGATTATCAAATCACTTTTTTATGCCTTCCCCTCCTCTCCCCTCCCCTCCCTGTCATCCAAAATAAAGTAAATTTAAAAGATTCTATTAATATTTTTTGAATATCCTTCGTAAATGGGTGTGATCTTTCACTGGGCTTAGAGTAATTGTTTATGATATTTTAAACAGATTACGTCGTCTTAACAATCCTCTCAGGATATTTGTTATCAATTAAATAAATACTTTCGAGTACTTTAATATTATATCGATAAAGAAAACTCCCACGAAACGAAATAACGAATGGAGATTTTTTTTCGTATATATTTCGTTACTCGGACAAGTATCCCTCCAGTATTGTTCACATTATTTTTTAAACAGTTCTTCTCCTGTCTTGAGTTTCTTTTTTACATTAATATTTTTTATTAAACTTTCATCGAAGAACTTGCACATATAACTGGGATTTTACAGCTTTTGTTATTTAAATTGGTAAGTATTTCATTTTTTTTTTCATATTTATAAAACTTGTTTTATCTCTAAGATTTTGGTGAAACTAACTTGTAAACATTAAAAAAAAAAAAAAAACTAAATTCAAAATATCCATGTATAGTGAAATCTTTTATTTTATTATAGATCTTTTATAAAAAAAAAAAAAATTTATACCTACAAAAAATATTATTAAATATCATAAATAACCATTAGGTTATATGTACACCTTTAAATAAATAAATTCAAAAAAAAAAATCAGGTACCTACTTATTATTAGAAATTAAGTGAATTCCAAAGCTATCTATTGTTTCATTTTTTATCTACCATCCGCAATTTAACACAACCTAAATAAAAACGCCTCTAGCCGCAGAGTTGTACATGGCGTTAATTGAAAAAAAAAAAAACACCAATTACGAATGATTTCATCATAATTAAATTCATGAAAACAAAGGTAAATATAATTTTTATGAGTTACTTTTCGTTCATGATATTTTTATTCATTTGAACTAGTCTAGATGAATTTATGCTTCCATCTATAAAAAAAAACTTGATTACATAGAGACTGGTTTTTTCTGAAAAACTTATTTAGATTCTGGAATGAAATACCAGTACAATCTAAATATCTAGGTGGAGTGATGTATTACTTTCAAAATTTCAGTAATGTTTGTATCATATCATATAAGACAATAATCTGAAAATTTTCTAGGACTACAAATACGATTGAACAACATGAAAGCGTGAAAAATTGGCCAATATTTACATGAAGTGATTTATCAATGGCTCAAACAAGCCTCGAACAAAATCACCCGCTTAATGCTTTAAATTCGAAAAATCGATAGGTCATTTTCACCCAAAAATATTTACCACTATAAGTACTTATTGGTGACAAAATCAAACTTATAAATAATCGATATTCGAAATCGCAAAATTGTGTGTTAAATTATAATCACAACGTCCTTGTTATCTCATTCAATTCGCGACCGTGTTAAACGATCAATTAAAAATATGACTTATCTCTATTTTGGAATAGATTTTTCTGTTAAAGGCGTTCATTAAAGCGTGATTTTGCATTATAAGCTTTCAGTAACACGTAGCGTTTTCCGTAAATTCAACATAATTTATCGCGATGGCGCAATTTTTATTCAATTTGTTGTTAATTTCGAGTAAGCAGGTTAGTGTTAGGTTTTAAGATTTGTGGACAAATTCTCGTCATGGTTGTATTTCTTACGATGTTCAACTGTGAATGCAAAAATTAAGAATTTTATTATTTTAGTGCCTTTCGTTCTATGGAAAAAGAAGAATTATCCAAAATGTTGAAAGAAAATGGAGAATCAAAACCAATTGTCAAACAAGAAGGCGACAAATTACCGCAATATATTTGCGCAATTATTGGTGAGTGTTTTATTTATTTATTTATTTTTTATCGCCAAGCACGTCAATTATTTAATTTATTTAACAAATGTTTAGATGTGCACCTCTTTCATGGTCTTTTCAGCTCTGTATGAGGGTAGTGTTGGAGTGGGATTAAATTCATATTATACCTACTGAATCGAAGAAAATTCAATCAATGATTTTGACAGTTAAAAAAAATCTGAAAAAACCCATTAAAAAAAAGTTAAAAACATTAATGAAAATTTTACATAAAAATATTAAAAAAATGAGATTTTTTTATTTTGCAAAACTTTAAAATTCAAAATTCGTATTTTTATTGTTTTTTCATGTTAAATTCATGTTGTCCATTAATCCGATTTTGTAATGGCTTTTTAGAGAGATTTACAAATAAATCATATCAAGAACAATATTTTTAGAAATAGAAGATAAAAATAAGGGTACCTAATAGTTACAGAATGTTGAGTAATCAGTTCCTACTGTCCAGTAAGGGAGACCGGGGCGATCTGTCACATTTTTTACTGATTATTTTTTATATGGCCAACAATCTAAGCTAGAGCATTCGTTTTTTTATATGTGTTTGTTCAGTATGTGTACTAAATAAGGTGAAAATTTCATTTACGCAGCATTATTTTCCGATTTTTAATAAATTTAATTTTAAAAAAAGATTTTGTGACATTTTCAGGGTTGCTAAAAAACCGTTTTTTATAATATAAAACAAAAAACAGTTTTTTATTGTTTAAAAACAGATTTTTCGTTTTAAAACAAAAAACCTCCATTAAAAAAAGAACGTGTTTAAAACATAGTTTAAAACTAGTTTTAAACGATTTTAAATCTGTTTTTTTTTTTTTTTGTATTCAACTATTCTAAATTTATAATGTTTATGCTCCATGCTCCTCACCATAACTTCATAATCGAATAAGAAAAAATTAAGAACCATAATTATTTAATTTTCACTTGAGCACTAAGCACTACGAGCATGGAGAACCCAACAAACATTCCCATTCATTTAATAATATTGAAATTTAGAAGATGCCTTCATAACCTAGTAGGTAGGAAATTCTTCGTAATTAGCGTTTACTTGTATTTCTTTGGTGAAATACAGTAAATTTAAAGAAAAAATGAGGAAAATAAAAAACATATTTAAGACCAAAAAAAAAAAAAAAAAAAACGTTTTAAACACATTTTGAACAGAATTTTGTTTTAAATTTCATTTTGGTTTTTTCTAGTTTTTAAAACATGTTTTAGACATGTGTTTTAAACATTTTGGTTTAAAACGCTCAACCCTGGACATTTTACCTCTACTACGGGGTATGTTCAATGTAAAAAATTGAAATCTGTAATGAAATAAAATATCGAAATGAAAAAAAAAAAAATTAAAGAAGGAACAGCACTAAAAAATTGTAAAATTTTAGGTATATCTATATATTAAAATCATGTCGCATTTTAACTACGAGTGTTTCAAAACTACCAATTGGATTGTTTCAAAATATATATTCAAAATGAAGCTCTTGACGCGTAGATGAGCAGAATCGCAACAGCGTATTCAACAAACGCGAAATCGCGAAAGTACAGCGTAATGAAGTTCTGTATGGGAAACGCGTATAAAAATTGCAACATGGCGTTTTCCCCAAATATATCGCGAACTGCGAATCGAATCGAAAATCCAACGACATATAGCATATTTGTCTGTATTGAGTAAGAAGCGGTATACTTAAGTTACTTTTACGTTTCAAGTTATTCTGAGCAAAATTAGCCATATTTGTTTGCGCATATTTTGCATATTTTGACCTATAAAAGCTTATTTCACATACTTTCACCATTTTTAGCGCATATTTCTCCGTTTTTTCGATTTTTAGTGAACATTTTCCTAATTTTTTGATACTTTACTCTTGAACAAAATCGAAACTTTTCAACCACATTTGATAATTTCGTTTTTTAACAATTTTCATCAATAAATCCTTTTTATAAAAAATTAAATTTTAGACAATAAAGTTCTTCTGCGATAATTTTTTTTTTTAATTTTATTGTTACAATGAGATTCACCACGCCGAGTACTTTAAAGCAACACTCATATTGGGTCAAATGGATTTTAGAGTATGAATCGATTTTTTCATGTTCTTACCATTTTTCATTTTTGGGGCACCCTTGTGTAGACTTTTAACGATTTTCGACCATATTTGGGGGAGGGGTTTGAAGAAAAACTAAAATTTCTGTATTTTTTCTTTTTTTCAATTTTTGAAAAATTTTTTTTAATCAACGCGTTGAAAATAACAACAATAAAAATGCATAAAAATTTCAAAAAGAATGGACTCAAAATAAGGTTGTAATCGCGAGTTACAAATTCGAAAATCTTCAACGTTCGTAAATGACAAGCGCGTTGTAAAACATGTTCGTTGCATTCGCGTTCGCCAGGCCCAAGTTACACGAGGTAAACATGTACGGCCTTATACTCGCTTTGATTTATCCTTAAACCCGTTAAAAAAAGGTATAAATTACTCGATGATTTTTTTTTATTGTGTTCCTTATGCACTTTATATTCCAATTATAAATTTTAATTTTTAAAAAAATTGAAATAAAACGCGCATTTGTTGTTTTTCAAAAAATGAATTACACATTTGCGTACGTGCGTACTTTTACAACAGCAAAAAAATGAACATTATTTTTCATATGAGCAATTATGATGAGTTTTAGAGCCAAAATTGGAACCTCAGTACACGTTTTTGTTAGCGTGGATTAGCACAACGGCTGATGACATCAGAATTCTTTCATAACACGCCAGTTGTTGATTGTCATTGTTACTACCCAAAGATTTTTTTTAAATTTCATTTAAGGATACATTTCACATACGCGGTTCTTTTTTGTAGTATAACTAAACTTTGCAGGCACTGTATGTTATCTATATGTGAACCAAAATTGATAACGCCAAAAAAGTGACATTTTTGAAACTAAAGCTAATGAAAACTTTTGAAATTGGAAAATGAAGAAGATAAGGCACTTCTCTTTAATTTGTTCAGAACGAATAATTTATATTCCAATTTATAAGAAGGTTATAAGCTGTGAACTATGGCCTCCTCAAAAGCCAGTTTATTTTTTCGTTTTTCTCGACAAATAATCAATTAATCAAAAAAATCTTCTGTGAAGTTTCTCAAATCCTTAGTATAGGTGTATATTTCAAATTTCAAGTGAAACAGATAAGTCGTATTTGAGAATCAAGGAGGTACGAAAATGATCATTTGGCAGGCAAACCAGTATGCAATCGTGTATGTAGAATAGAGCCTTAAATACTCTACTTATGAAGAAGTTCAATTACTTATGAACATGATGATTGATGATAAACAAATTTTTTTTCACATCATTTCTGTACATCCCATAGAAAAAAAGAAATAAGTCAGCTGTGAAAGGCTTATAAATCTGTGTTAAAATCAATTTATAAATTTAGGGCGGGACTCGGGCATATAGAACCACCTTTTCTTAGTTTGCTCTAAAATACGCTGTAATTCCAAAAAACATCTGGGAACAGCTTTATTATAAAGAAAAAACATCTCTTTTTCAGAATATGTGAAAACTTTTTTTGAAAAGCCACTTTGAGATACTCAACTTTGAAGTTTGCCAAAACACTATTTTTTCCATCCCGAAAGTGCCGGGGCAAAAACAACCACAGTAATAAATAACTGAAATAGAATGTTAATGATTACAAAGCGATTATAAAATTACTAAATTGGTAAAAAAATATATTTTTACGAGTGAAACCAGCATCTACCCAAAAATTGCACTCATAAAATGGATATCGTCATAACCTCTCAACTGGTGCACGCTTTATACACTCATTCAGAGCACATATCACATTGAAGCCATTCTAACATTACCAAACTTCTAAATTTAGGTTATACATGTGACGCATCGTAAATTTATTGTGGTATTTTGGTATTCAAGTAGTCTTTTTGGCCTTCTATAACTATTACCAACTCATTTAACATTGTGTTTCGATAAATATGGACAAAAGTGTAATTTGAATTAAAAAATTTATAAATGTCTTATGAAGGAATGGATAATACAGGAATTTATCTTCATGCAGCAAAAAAAAATTCTTTTGAAAATGCAATAAAAGTAAAATCATTTTGTTTTGAAATTTCTCAATTCTCGATTTTTGGTAGTACAAAATCATTTTATGTCAAATTGAAAAAAAAAAAAATGTCCGGTTGCAAAATGTTAACCACCTTAAACCTTTACCAAATGCATATATTGCCTACTTTTCAGAATAGATAGCACAGACATAATTTTGATAATTCTTTATGCCTAGCTGATTCTATATGCCCGTGTCTCCACTACACTGAAAGAAAAAATGGATATTTCTACTTTGAAATGAAAAATGCGGTTGGTATTCAAAAGTGAAAAGAGTTGATACGAATCGAGCGAGCGAAGCGAGTGAGAAATAAAAAAACGAAACGATGTGAGCGAGCGAAGCGAGCGACCAACGGGGGTCTGGGGGCGGAGCCCCCAGCTGGCAGCGCGAAGCGCTGCTAGTACATATATATATATATATAATACACACCAAAAAGTTGGACATTTTCCAGATGATTACAAATGGTCTAAAACGCAAAGATGTGAAGACTCCACCCTCCCCGACCTTCCCTTCCCAAATCAGGTAGGCTGCAATAGCTATCGCTTTTGGGTTAAGAACTCAGCTAATTAAAAACATAGAAGACGAAACTCAAACTCATAAACTCGAGCTGAAAAAGAAACAAAGAACAGAATGGAATGTAATGGAACGTAACGGAAGCTCCAAAATTAGAACGTAACGTAACGAGAAAGCAACGGAATGACCCAGGAACGGATACCTGAACGGGAATGAAACGTAACACGATCCGTTATTACAGCCCTGGGAGTAAATATCTGATTGTTTTGATAGGTTTCCGGTGCACAAATTTCAAGAATGAGTATTGGCTTCCTCCTATACAATAAAACTTCGACATTTTAAATTTTCTCAACTTCAACAAAACTTTTATGCGCATACAAACATCTGCATAATCTCTGATTGCTTTCAGGCTCGCTCGGAGGGTTCATCATTGGTGCCGTACTGGCTTGGACCTCTCCCAGTCTCAAGTTTTTGAGCGATGCAAATTCAAATCTAAGTGTTCACATCACTTCCATCGAAGAACAAAATTTGATAGCAGCGTTGGTTCCAATTGGGGCAGTATTTGGAGCTCCACCAGCTGGATTTTTGGCCGATCATTTGGGTAGAAAATATACATCGATTTTGTTCGCATTACCATGGGTAGTCACGTGGGTCATGTTAATTTTCGCTCCAAGTGTCACAATGATTTACATATCCAGATTTATTAGCGGTGTTATTGTCGGATTGTTTTGCACTGTATTACTTCTGTATGTTACTGAAATCGCTGAGAGTTCGGTTAGAGGTGAGTAAGGTTTAATTTATCCCTAATAAAATAATACATCTTCTAAATAACGATTTTTGTGCATGGTTAAAAAGATAATAAAATACTGGATTTTTTTGTTAGGGCTATGGAGGCTAGGGGGCGGGGAAGAAAAAATGGTGAAATTGGTAATTAACCAATGTTTGATGAGAAACATTTTATTAATTATTGTTATTTTTTATTTTTTCATTAATTCTTAAAAAAATTATATTTAATTAAAAATATTTTTTCATGTTCTCTGGTGATCATTTGGTGAGTACTTTTCCACCGTCCGTTTCACTTATCAAAAAACGACCAATTCAACTCATTTTATATACCCTCTCTCCAACTCCAGTAAAAAAGTGAACAGTTATAATTACTTTTTTTTTTCATTTTTTAAAAATGGCCATCAAATTTCAATTAACAATTTATTGAATTTTAATTTTTTATTTATAAATTATCCCTAATATATTTAATAAGAAATAAATAATCTAATAAACATAAAAAATCGAAATTTATCAAATTGTTTTAAAAAACTTTTTATCAATTTCAGGATCTCTCGGAGTTATGTTCCAGGTATTCTTAACCCTTGGAATTTCATTCGATTACGCTTTAGGTGGTTTAAACTCGTACACCATACTTTGCGAAGCTTGCGCCAGCGTCTCGGTGATTTTCCTAATAGCTCTGTTCTTTCTACCCGAATCTCCGACCCACCTGATGAAGAAAAATTGTAGACAAGAGGCAGAAAAGAGTTTGCGAAGACTACGAGGACCCAACTATGATGTCAACAGTGAACTAAATGAAATACGTAAAATTTTAGATAATTCCACCCAAACATCGTTTTCATGTAGTAACTTATTCAAAAAAGTGAACATCAAAGCGATGTGCATCGCTCTTGGCTTAATGGTAACGAAATCTTTGAAATAACGTTCACATATAATACCCTAAAAAGCTATCTCACTCATTACTCATTTTAGCTTTCCCAACAAAGTTGCGGTATCAATGGCGTCATCTTCTTCGCCGAGGAAATATTCGTAGAAGCCGGAGCCTCTTCACCAGCCCTTTGTACTTTCATCTTCGGCATCATGCAAACTGTCGCCACCATCGTGGCTAGTGTGCTGGTGGAAAAATCTGGCCGCAGAATGTTACTGTTGATCTCCAGTATAGGTATGAGTATCTGCCTTGGGGTACTGGGATATTACTTCAAACTCAAAGACAGTGGTGCGGATGTGTCGACTATCACTTGGTTACCATTGGGATCATTGTTAACTTATATCGTGTTGTACGCACTCGGTCTGGGAGCTTTGCCATGGATTATGTCAAGCGAAGTGATGTCTCCGGAGATCAAGAGTTTCGGTTTTGGAGCAGCTGTGTCCATTAATTGGTTTTTCGTAGCTGTTATTACGTTTTTCTTCAAAACGCTCATCGATGCTATTGGAGCAACGTTAACGTTCTGGATGTTCGCTTTCACTTGCGCTGCATCTGTTGTTTTTGTGTTGGTTGCAGTGCCGGAGACCAAAGGCAAATCGATGCAGCAAATTCAGGAAGAGTTGGCAGGCAGAAAATGTAAACCGATAAGTGGTAGTGCTTGATGTTCGTGAGCATTTGAGCACATGCGCTCCTGTTTTTTTTTTCTTTTTTTTCTTCAAGCTTCTGCAAGTTTTCGTGATCAAATTTCTGTGATATTTTAAGAAGTATTTATTGTAATTATATCAAATGTATCTATTTTTTGCTTCTTCGAATTGTGTTGAAGATTGACTAATTTTAATATCGCCTATAATAAGCGATCAATATTTATGTTAAATGCTATGGTAGGTATGTCTCATATAAGACTGCTGAAACATAATCACTAAAATATACTTACAGTAGGTATTAGAGTACCTATTGGCTTCTTATCATAGGTGAAGCATATAGGAGATAAATTTCTTTATTATTTCCTGCTTCAAAGGTAAGACAAAATTTATTCTGAGGCATTCGCCAAATTATTTTTGATACATTCATGTCAACATAGTACAGGTATTGGCTAATGATTCATCAACTAGCAGTACATCATTTCAAAATACACTTAGGAAGCTGAAATTTGGAAATGTTGGTGTCTGTGACAGCCTCTTTCATTTGAGATCAAAATCAAAATTGATTTTTTCAAATGCAAAGAAATTGTAATGCAGTTGAAATGAATTTATCAGCTTTTAAATTCATTAAAATAATTTTAAAAATAATTTCTGGTTTAGAAGTTGTAGTTAAGCTCTTATTATGTTATCAACAAGCTGAGATTTTTGCGCTGATTATACCCTAATCACTTAGACGCACCTTATTATGATGTAGCAATACTCGAAATAATCATAGATGGGTAGGTGTAGGTACCTTATCGATGATTTCTAATCGCGATATATGAGATGCACATTAGTATGTGGTTTTATTACAGATTAAAATTATAGTAAATCGTTACGAGAAACATCAATCTTGAATTACCTAAAAAAGTGTCTAGAAATATGTGAAAATAAGAAAATGCAACCAATTTTGTTTTAATATACTTACTTGGTGTTTCGCAAACGTTACATATGATATAGATAATTTATTTTGTTACGTGAAATTGCGGAGTGGTTCATAGGTTCACCGGTAACAAATTTTAGACCATAGTTATGGGTGTCTGTATTTTAAATAGATTGGTTATTATATGTCAATTAGGCACTTTATTAGTAATTGATGGGAATGCTTCAAATAATAAAGGAATCATGGTAGAAGATGGCATATCCGTTCTAACGGCAGTATCACAATCCGGGTTTATAGATAAAACACAGTTAATCATAGATTTCTTCGCAAATGATGAACTTCATGCAGTTTACCTCATAGCGCCTCGGCGCTTTGGTAAAACATTTAATAATAATATGTTGAAAACGATTTTGGAGGCTGAAATAGAGGAAAATGGCACCAACTTTAATGAAAATAGAAAGAATTTTAAGGATGGACTTTTAAGAAAAGTTGAACCTAAACTGAAAGTGATGGAAGATGCCGCTTTTTATGAAAAAAACTTTGCCAATTTCATAGTTTTTCACCTAGATTTTCAAATGCTGAGTGGCTCGAAACATTCATTAGATGATTTCAAAAAGCAATGTTTTGATGTATGTTATTTTCAGGCATATAAGAAATACAAGTATTGGTGGAAATATTTTTTAAAACCCAAACTACGTAATAACGTGGAAGATACTAAGGAATATGAAATGTTATCTGATTTATTTGAAAAACGTTATCCCAAAAACCATGCACTTAGTTTACGATATTTAATTGAGAATTTAACACAAGAATTGAATAAAGAGGTTATACTCATCATAGATGAGTTTGATAAACCTTTTCGAAATATTTTAAAGTACACCAAAGATGTAAAATTAGCTGAACTAGCCTAACAGCACATATCACAGATATTCGAACCATTATTAAAAATATCACATAATCTAAAAAACAGCGACTCTACAAGTGGGCGAATCATATATAAAACTATATTAACCGGAATTTCTGAACTAACAATTGGGCCAGGATCTAGTCACCTAAATAATGTAAAAATCTTCAAGTACTGAAGAAGAGGTTGATAATTTATTGAAAAAACATAAAATAGAAGAACATAGTAGAAATGTGAAATTATATTATGAAGGATATTCGGATATGCGAACAAACCAGACTATTTACAACTCTCACTCAATTATCAACTTTTTGAAACTCAAACAATTTCGCAGCTACTGAAGAATGACAGGAACAATGTCTCATTTGTTTCAAATATGCTTATATGATTACGTACACAAGAAGTTTGTTGAACTAATTGCAGAAAATGCCACAACTAGAATACCACAATTATCAACCTTCTCCTTAACACAAGATGGATTCGTAACACTTAATAATATTCTTAAAATATGCGAAGAAGATGTAGAATATATTCGCAACTTTAATATAGACGAGAATAATGCTCAAGTTTTTTTCTCTTACATATTACGTGAAGGTTATTTATCTCCAGTGATTGGTGGTTGTGATACATACAAATTTCCAAACTATGAAATCAAGGAGGAAATAAAGTTCACACTTTCTAATCATATGAGCGAAGTACTAGATATAAAATACAAAAATATTATAAAAGAACTTATGAGAGTGAAAAAGGAAAATTTCATTTCATCCCATACTATTTCAATTTTACAGAATGAATTTGTTAAGTTCGTCAAAAAAGGAATACGTGATGAAGAGGATATTATATTTAGCGAGCAAAACTTAAGAACATTGGTATTTAGTGCTTTAGGCATTTACAGCATACATGTTGAGAGAAAAGTGTTAGCCTACTTCGAAGTTGAAACCCAATTTGTTTCACGCGCAAAAATCATTCTAGTAAATGGAACGGAGGAAGATCTCTATGATTAAAATTCAAATAAAACAATATCTCGCGCCGACATTTATGTGTATTTCAAGGAAGAAAAAACAGTTATGATTATTGAAACTAAAAACAGAACGTCGTGGGAAGTTAGGCAGCAAGTCGCAATGCTACGACCGAAGGTAGATCGTAATTGTACTAAACTGATATTGATATGGATAAATATTACCAAGAAGCCTATAGGAAATTTGAAAATGGGCTGTATCATTCACGAAACGTATAATGGAATGGAAAGCATTGGTACAGAATGTAAATCAGAAGAAAAGGCACTTACAATTTCACCAGTTACCATAACTACTAAAAATTAGTATTTTATATTTTATTAAATTAAATAATGATCCTCGTCGTAGAACTCCTTCTCGTGTTACGTCGCGATGAGTAGCATTAGCAACACAGCTATTATAAAAGAAATCTAGCAAATTACACACAATTTTTAATTCAGATACAAAATGAATAATGAAAATAAATATAAGAACTAGTTTTTGCTTTATAATGGTTTATACAATAAATGGAAAGAAAAATATGTTTTAAATTCACAAAGAAAAAAAACACTAAGCAACAATGCCGCTTCACTGAAGCTGAGTTTTAATGACGATATGTTCACACTTGCCTACTTATCTTTCGTCCCCCCCCCCCCCCAAATAAAGTTAGGTAAGAAATTAAACTGAACTTGTGATGTGATATACTTCTTGTTCCCAGTAATCACATGAATCCGCACTAATTAAATCGAGCTCTATGAGGTCCCTCAAGTATTTCTCAGATTTAAGTTTATCCGCCATTTTGTGTTCGAATAATATTATAATCTTAAATTTGTCTCATATATGGAATACGAACATTCCAAGTACAATTGGCGAGGGGAAATGGTCGATTCAAAAAATCATATGACCTCAAAAAGTCATTCTTTGCTTCAACTCCTCTCCTATTTCACTCAAGGAGGGCTGAAATTCAAATATATCAGTAATTCATTCCCTTATGTAGTTAAGGTGCTTGAATTTTGTATATTTTTCATTCTCAACAATAGAAGAAATCCTACGAAATATTTTTAATTGGATTTTTTTTTTGTTGAATGTTTTGACTTTTTTTTGACTTTCTGCTTTTATCATTAATTTTTTTTTTTTCCCTTTTTATTATACTGGGCGTGTATAATTGCCAGGATTGTTACGCCCAGTGTAGAGAGTTTAATTTATATTTGGTTTTTATATTTTATTTTGTGTATGAAGGATAGGATTTTTTTTAATTCGTCTGGGTTGTCCGGTATGTTAGTTGTTTGGATGTTTAGATTGTCACGGGTTTGTTTGATATTGGGGCATTCAAAAAGGAGGTGTGTGACTGAAACTTGTTCGGTGTTACAAAATTCACATAAGGGTTTAGGGGCTTTTTGAAAGAGGTGGTTATGGGTAAATTTTGTATGTCCAATTCGGAGTCTAGTAATTATTATTTCCTCTGAACGATTTAGCTGAGATAAATTTTTCCAAGGTTTTATAGATTTTTTGTGTCGAAAAAGTTTGTTTTGGGTTTTTGTTGTCCAGTTGTCTTGCCAATTTGAGAGTTCAATTTTAGTGAAAAGATTTTTTATATCTTGGATTGATGTAATATCGATAGGGGAAAATTGGGTGGCGGATTTTGCGTAATTATCTACTTCTTCATTACCAGTAATTCCTACATGGCTTGGTATATACATGAATTTAATGCTAAAATTTAGTGTTTTAAGGAGATGTAGTTGATAATGTATGTTAAGAACTATTGGATCAATTGAGAATTTGTTTTGAATGGTTGTTAGGGCGCTTAGAGAATCGGTTTGGATTAAAAATTTATTGTTGTCTGAAGCAAGAGAGGGTAAGGTTAATAGACAATGTAGGATTGCTGTAATTTCTGCCGTATAAATTGAGGAGTATTTATGAATTTTGAAGTTCTTTATTCTTCGGTTAACGGAAAATTTGTTTTATTTATTTTAAGACTTTTTATTTATTTGTGCATGGAGATTTTTTTCATCATAAGGCATTTATTAGAGTTGTTTTTTTTTCATTTCATTTATTTTAGGTCGCTCTACATCAAAGGTCATTTGCGACCGCAATTACATAATTATTTACAATTTAGGGTAAATACAACAAAATAGATATTATGTATAAGTTAGATTAATGGCAGTAATTCCGTAGCCCGAAGGAACGAGATTAATTTCAAGGTGATTTCTTCATCATCCGAGAGGATGCCATTTATTCGCAAGTTTGTTCTTCCGAGATGAACCTGGCATTGATTTAGGTACGAGCCGCATTTTGTTAAGAGGTGTTCACTTTGAACTTTTTGATTTTTTCGTATTTTCGTTTTTTTATTTGTATTTCCTTCATTTATTTTCTTTATTTTAAGATTTTTACAAATTTTCTCGTTTTTTGGACTTTTGATTTCATTTTTTTAGTAATTTTTTGCGATTATTTTAATTTTGAAACATGAATTCCATTTGCGGAACATTTCTTCTCATCTTTGAATTTTTTCTTTTTTTTCACAATTTCTTTCATAGTTCATTTTTTTTGCTTTCGCAATTTTTGTTTTGTTTTTAAACTTTCTATAATTTTGTGCTTTTCCATTTTAAATTTTTTTTTTTTTTTTTATAAAAATTTTTCATTGTTGCATCATTTGTTTAATAGTTGGACCTTTTTAAATTTTATGTATTCTTTCACTTTCATTTTCTTTTCCTTTTTGAATAGTTTTTCATTATTTTTATAATTTAATAAAAATCAAAAATATCTTGAGAAATGCAAATATATAGCAGCATAAGGCCATGATACCGAATTGAAAATCAAAACATTTACTTAGATATAATTATTCTCTTTTGCTACATATCCACGTTTAGTTACCATTGAGAGAGTGTTTTTTGTATAAGTGAGACGGTAAATTATAAGTTTATAAATGTAATAATATTGATAATAATTTAAAAAATTCAACATTGATTTTATTCAAAAAAATCCAAAATAGTAAAATCATTTTTACATTACCAACTGAATAAAACTTGTACAGTATCACAACTAGTTTTGAGAACGACAATTAGATATTAATCACTTTGATTGTTTCACGAATAATTATAATAGTTCATATTTATCAAATCTGCAATTTTTGAAGGAGCTTTCCTTTAATTCTGAGTATCCTCCATTTTGGATCTATTACAATTAAAAACGAGCTTATATTGCGATTTTAACTAACCACGCATACAAAGTTTGAGTTTTCTGATTGGATTGAATGAAATTTTATGATCTGAAATTTTTCTCAAAAAGTGTTTCCTGCTCCAAGCTCCAACTTCTCCCTTGCTAATACATTTAGGAAGCTATAATTCTAGTATGTGATGTCCTCGACTTATTCCATCATATAACAGTATGATGAAAAAATTTTGCAGTTTCAAGGTTCTCCCTTCCCATCTCAAAATTTAAAAACCATTTTAACTCTAATGAAAAATATGAAAAAATCTCCAAGTATTCAAATGAACAATTTCTGACCAAATTTTGCAAGATTTTCAAGCACACTAGTTCATATTACAAAGGAGGGGTGGGAAAGAATACATTTTTGCATATACATAAAAAAATTCGCCATTGGCCATTGACTAAACACATAATAATACGAAAATCCTTTCCCCATTCATGATCTCTTCTTTCCAAATGAAGTGGTCTACAACTCCACTTTTCATTAAAAACTCAGCTAAAATAAATATCGTATTAATAAGTGCAAGTGATATATATTTCAAGAGTTCGAATTTAGGATGAAAGATTAATTCCTACTTGTACTCGCGTAAAGCCGCTTTTTTTGCTAATAGTAGGTGATATAAGATCGTAGCTAACGATTGAATAATTTGATCTTCGTGAATAGAACTTTGATGCTTATCCACCTTCGAAATAATCGAACGAACATTATGATATATGTTGAAAACAACGGCAGTTTCTTCTGAAATCTGTTTTTATATAATTCAGTAATGAATTAACATCAGGCATATGGTATAGCAGTCAATGCGAAAAATTTCGTTTACTTCGATTTCTACGCTTGAAATCATGCTTTTATTTTCAATGTTTGATTTTATTATAACTCGATAAAGCTATAAAATTAGATTTCAATAACATATTCTGCGATAGAAATGTCTGAAAAAAAAAAAAAACATGAAAAATTTATTTTCAACGATAAGATACCAAAGCTTCGAAGTAGATATAGAATTACCAATCTTTTAACATCCTTCTTGCCATGATAAAAAAATACAATTTTTTTAAGCAAGAACTGATATCAAATCATCATTGGCATTTCTTATATTTTGAAATATTTTCATAATGCTATCGTATTCTTGTTGTTGTTGTTCTTTTATCCTTTGTCGAATTAAGAAACTTCGGATTTAAGCTTGAATGCGAATAGCGCATTGTAGTTTTCTACGGTTCTCCTAAAATAAAAAATATTTGTTCAATAACATTACTTATTAACCGATAAATGATTACAGGTAAATATTTGATATCTTGGATCGGAAAATATTACAAGATTGATATCAATTCAACTCTTTTTTCGTACGTTCTTCTGAATTTTGTGCAAAAGCTCGTCTTTTTTGCTGCACACTAGCATCTGTTAGACTTTGCTGAGGTACTAGCCGATATTGTCCTTCGAAACTGTACATGATTGGATATTAGCTTCCTTATGATACGAAAATATTTGCCATACTAGACTGATTGCTGAATTAATTCGAGTTTAGAGCAAAAATCGCTGTTATCAAAATTTCGATTCTGGTATGAATCATGCAAAAAGAAAGCAATAGTGAAAAAAACACAAACAATTCATTACAGATACTTCCGCAAGTATTTTATTAGAAAGTCATACTATCGAAAAAATCGAAGAATAATTATAATTAGTAATTAAAACCATACACAAAATAAAATAAAAATCTACAGAAAAACAAAAAGTTAATCAAAAAAGTGTAACGAAAATAAAACAAAAACAGCAGCGCTAGTGTGCTATGATAAGAAATTGATAAAAAATCAAATCAATTTGGCAACATAATCGAAAAATTTCTCTCGAAATATGAAATTTATTCTACATTTTTTATTTTTTTTTATTTCATTTCCAAAGTTTAAACATAAGTAATGTCTTTTAATCAAATCTGTGGGAATAACTACATAAATTTTAATGAAAATGATTACGTTTGAGCTAGTTTTAAATTCTATCTAAAGCACAAAAAACTGAAAAGAGAAATCAGCTGATTGAGAAATGAAAAATTAAAAAGCTGATGAAGCATGGTGAACGATAAAGCATTCAAACGATGATTCAAAATATGAACTAAATGAGAATGGGAAACTCCGCTTTATAAAAAAGTTGTTAAGATTTTCCACGTATTTTTTTTATCCGAAGAGATAATACTGAAGGAATATTATGAATTCATGAAAAGTATCGAGAGATAATACAACATTGTATCTGCTTACCTTGGCAACACTAATTTTATTGTTTACTCACCTGTCAACCTGTGTAATTATCATTTTCATCGACGCAATAATTTCGATTTCTATATTTTCTTGTAACAGTTGCACATTTAAAATCTATGTGCTCCCGCCGGGTCATCACTTTTTAGTCATTAGTAAACATAATATATTTTTTAATTTCTCCTAGTATTTATTCCCGCTAACTTGCCTATTATCCGTAGGAAATAATTGACCACAGGTAAGATTATTTTAATTAGTAACTCGATACGAAGCAACGACAATTTCTTCACATGTCTTTCAAAAGGCATGCTTTGGTACGCGCAATAACCCGCTGTTTTCACTTCACTAATGTTAATGGATATGGGATTTAAGTTTTAAGTATTCAAGGCTATTATAGTATAGGTATTGAATTTTTTTTTAATTCTCACCTTTGCAGTCTCACGTAGAAATGTTTTCTCATCGTTTTTATTTCACTCGAAAACTTCATTAAACATATTTGAAGCGATGTTCAAAATTGAACTCACATTCCTCGTCTAAAAAAATGTTATCTTCTTGCATTATTTGCATTTCTCAATTAGGTAATTCATTTGTTACGGGCAATTTATTCTAAGCTATTAATTCTGATTAATTATTTTTCAGAGATGTTCCTTGGATTTTTTATTTTAAAGGGTAAAGCTATACATTTGTTTCTTGTACGCGCGCGCTTCTTTACTTGCTTAGCTGCTGTTTTCATAATTCATCATTCATTGTAATTAGTTAATTTTCATAAATTGTAAAAATTTCTTTATTCATTAGGAATCCATACAATGATACACGCTCCGACGAAACCTAAATTATTAGTAATTAGCGGTCCATCCGGATCTGGGAAATCTACCATTATTCAGAAACTATTCGCCGAATTTCCGGATAAATTTGGATTTTCTGTGTCTCATAATTCGCGAGCACCTCGTGCCGGTGAAATTGACGGAGTACATTATCATTTCACGACCAAAGATAAAATTCAAAAAATGATCGAAAATGGAGAATTTTTAGAATCTGCTGTGTATACGAATCATTTGTGCGGAACTACGTGAGTATTTTTAATTAATTTATTTTTCACAATAGCTTGTTATTGAAATTAAAAAAGAGTTTATTTTTAGCAAAGCTGCTGTGGAAAAAGTGTGGAGTGAAAATAAAATTTGTGTGTTGGATATTGATACTCAAGGTGTAAGGCAAATAAAAACGAAACCCGGTTTGGAACCAGTATTCATTTTTATTAAACCTCCATCTTTGCAAATATTAGAAAAACGCCTCAGAGATAGGAAAACTGATTCTGAAGAGAGTATTCAGAGAAGACTCAAAGTAGCAGAATCCGAGTTGGAGTATGGTAAGATTGGTAGCTGATAAATATGTGATGAATTTTATTCCTATCGAATGTTTTTAAAATACCTATCTAATTTTATAGCTAACGAAGAGAATAATTTTAACTTGGTGATCGTCAATGATGATTTAGAACGAGCATATAACCAGTTCCGTGATTTCATTTTTGATAAATTTAAAAATATTCTTATAAAGAATAAGTAAGTTACCTCGAGCGTCGCGTCGTACTTCGAAACAATAAAAAAAACACCTAGGTTTCATTATGTAAATTTTCTATTTCATTTTTACAGCTGCCCATGATATGCTTTCGCCTTTGTTCAATGATTGTTTTCCTAACTTGAGCTGTTGATACAATTACGCTTAATAAGCTTATAAAAAAATCGTGTCATTTATTTAATTTTCCATTATTGATCTTGTTGACGGATAGACATGTAACTACAAAAATGTTCACACGACTCGCTTTTATTACTTTTAAGCATTTCTTGTTTTAACAATTTTGAACATTGAAATTTACATTTTTCATTTCATAAAATTATTGACTACGATGCGAATCAAACTATTTTTATTTATATTAATGTTTAAATGACATGTTAATATTTGATAGGACTAACTCCTGCTTCATATTGACTGATTCATGTAATATGGAACATAATTTCATATCACATTCTTTAAACCGACTAGTGGTTGGTCATCACAGAATCATAATTGCATTCATCTCAAGATATAAAGTATTATGTATTAATATTAAGGATTATTAAGGTTAATTATATGATAAATATTGTATTAAATGTCGCACGTCCATGGAATAGTAATTAGTATTCCACGTAAATGTTATTTTAGAGAAATGATCTCAGGGAAATTTTTGTGTATAAAATCAATTCTAAAGTATTATCAAGAGTAAAACTTTCTTGTAAGTATTTTATTTGAATTGTTGACAATGCATTTTAAATTTACGATGGCTTCAAACAAGGCCACGATGCACATTTCGCCGTTGGAGTTGATACAGTGGGTATTGACGTTTCTCCGTCCACTTGAAATTGTATCAGTACCAAGAAATACGTTAATACGACGCCAGTTATCTAAAAGATATTTTTATCTAAGAATAATATGTATTTGAAAAATATATTTTATTTTTACCTCAAACGTACCCTGACCAATAATGCTAAATTAATCGTGAAAAACCCGTACGCTGTGATCGCTACGTCTCGACTGTTTAGCTTCAAAGTGAAGATCTTTATCTGCGAACATTTATTTAAACATTTTAATGAACCATATCGTGAAGTGTCCTATAAAAAAATATTACTCATAAGAGAAATTAACGCAGATGATTTAATCTGTGTGGTGAAAAAATGAAAAGTATTAATCCACGTTTACTGATTAATTCGATACATATTAATGTTTTCGCTACTAATTAGAATTTATGTCGTTTGTTCCAACAAATTAGCATTTTCATTTGGAAATGATCGTTTACTTACTACATGTTGTGTATCAAAATCGTGTGATGTAATGGAACTCAAATGACGAAGATGGAATAATGTGAAATTACCCTGAAAATTTTTTCACGTTTTCAGTGTCTATTCAATTAAGTAAAATGTTTTTAATGTCATTAGAATCAATAACTTGCTTATACTGATGGAACATCAGAAAATTTTTTTTAAAACGTGCGTAACTAAAAAGTAGTTATATAATGTATGTTCTAGCGTAGTGAAGCGCAGTTACAGATTTCTCACTTTTTCATTTAGTTTTCTCGACTTTAATAAATCCACAAAAAATTTCATCATTTCCGCAAGAAAAATCAACCTCTTATTCGTAATTTTCCATCAACTCTAGTAACAAAATTTTTAACTTTTGTATTCAATTTTTCATTAATTTCTATATTTATTGATCTTTATTCCTCAATTTTTATCTCATCATCTCTTAACTTTTATCAATTACGGAATTGATATAGATGAGAAAAAAGATGAAAAAATACAGAAATTAATGAAAAATAGGATACAAAAGTTGAATCATTTTGTTACTTGAGTTGATGGAAAATTACGAGAAAAACGTTAATTTTTCTAGTGAAAATGATAAAATATTTACTTATTTTTTTTACTTTTTTCCATTAACGTGCCATGTACTGCATCTAGGCCAGAGACACGGAAAGGAAAATTTAAATTAAAGGAAGGCATTGAGATCACGCAGGAATTTAACCAGTTTGACGAGAGTGTTCTCATCATCCTGTAGGATACCTAAAAGAGAGGAGTGAAGGAGATATTTTAGGGTGAGTGTTAACTGGGGTGGAGCAAGAATCACAGAAAGGAGGAGGATTTTAGTTAAGAGATATGAACGGGAAATCTGTACGTGACCTATACGAAAACGGCTCAAGGCAACTTCTTTTCTATCGGCTCTAGTGAAAGTAGTTTGGAGAAAATTGAGATATTTAGGTATTTTTGAAAGTTGAGAAAATTAAATGAAAAAGTGAGAAACCTGTGACTGCGCTGGAACATACATTACATATATTTACTCTAAAAATTCTGATGATGTTAGACTTGGACACTACTTCTATGCATTAATGGTTCGATTAATACCTACGATGCAATGTATTTACTTGTGAAAAAAAATCGGATTTTTAGCATTTGATATGTACCTAATGTTTTTGTGTAATTATGTCGTGTAGATTATTGTTTTTGCGTATTACGTTATTACTACTTATTGCATTTCTCATTTTGTGTGTTTTTTTTTTTTGAATTCATTAAAAATATTTAGAGTACAATCATTCGATGGTAATTTATATATAAATTTTTATTCACCTTAGATACCGCTCTGTCGCAACGATAGCATAAATAAACGAGTTTCAATGATATAATCATCACTTCCAATAGACCAGCAGCATGCGGCCATATATCGCCAGAAAATACTTTCTGCGCGAACATACTCCATAGGGTTACATAAAGAAATAGCACCAGTTGAATGTAAATATCGATCATAATTAAGAACAGGTCAATAGCAAAGCAATTGGAAATATTTTCCAAAAAATTAGCAGTATACCAATGCTCTTCCATCAAATGTTTGATTCTGTCAATACGATACCTTCGATTTATACCATTCGAGCATAATTCTTCGAGTTCTTGATTAATCTGTGCAAATGCTTGTTCGCAAATACAACACATTACTCCAATAACATTGATGATAATTATGGGACCGAAGTAGGCTAAATTATAGGGGTAATAAAGCTCTGGTTCTTTGATATAAAAACCTATGTTAGAAATTATGATTTTAACGATGATAGAAATAGTAAAAGGGAGTAACGTGAAGTATGTGATTGATACATTGCGCTTATTGGGTTTGTTGAAGAGAATTCGATTTGCTTGATTGAAACACGATATCGTAGATTTATATCTTAAAGGCACAATGGCGATTACTAGCAGAGCAATGACGGTATGAGATAAAAGGAGTCCGAAAGCACTGCAGTAGTTGCCTTGAGAGCATAAAGCTTCTGTTCGCATCATCGCTGATTCTAGAAGATACTTCGTTACTATATAGAATGTCCATATTTCAGCGAGAAGTTGTGTAATAAAAAATACTATACCCACTTTGCTGCCATAAAATTCACCAATATCTGAAAATCACCGGACGTTATACAATGTTTTTTTTTTATAATAATGAAGTGTATTTTGCTTTCATAAAACTTACCAGTTTCAATCTGATGATGTGGTTTTTTCCTTGGCCTGCGATACCCAATCGGCAATAACCCGAATAATTTCCCAAAATAATATATAAAAGCAATACAAGTCAGATGATTGAAATTGAATCGGTTCTTCATTGCTACACATCTAATACAAACTATTCAAGAAAAACTTTCAAACGAAAGTTTTTGTTGCTCTAAAAATCGAAAGGTTCGACGGGTATTCATTCGAGAACAATAGTTTGAAATGTTTTGACAACGATGAAAAAAAAACACTCCTTATTTTAAAAAGTTTATTTTGTAATTAATAAATAAAATGACATTAATTACGTATTTTTTGGCTTGAAAATATTTTTATAGCGACAAAGAAACAAAAAAAATGCACGTCGAAATATACACACGAATTAAAAATATAAAAAATTATATAAAAATTTAATCATACGATAACTTCACTTTTTTCACTATCGTTATGAGAAATAGACACTGGAAGAGCAAGAGCAAGCTCCTCTCATGACAGAGAGAATGGCTTAAACATAACTCTTATCGACGAGTGATAGAACTATTGTACAAAAAAATATAACAAATAAGAGATAGCCTTAAAATGTACGTACATATTTTGTAGTATATCTAGTTTAACAACAAACAATTATTAAAAATCGAAGAAATCATGGCATTTTCCAGCCAATATGGTCATACACTGTAAAGCTGTATTTTGAAAAAAAAAAGAAATAACAAGCATATTATGGTAAATAACAGCATTTGTGTGAAAATAGTAAAATAAAAAAATAACAAAAATTGACCAAAATTCGAAACTAATGTTTTAAAATTTTTGAGCAAGAATAAAAAATGAAAAATGAACGATCGACTTTTGATAAAAATATGGATAAATATTCTCTGTAAAAATTCGATACATTTTTAAATTTTTGGTAGTATTCGAAAATTACTATAAAAAATAATTAAATGCGTGATATAAATACAATGCGCTAGAAAGAACACATTCTATCCACTTATTTATACATCAAGGCTTCAATAAAATAAAATTACGTATAAAAAGAAATAAATAAATGCGTCAATAATGGAGTTATTAGGGAACGAATGTTTTAAATAATTGCTACATACCAGCTATTTACATAGTACTAATACAGAGAAATAATATAATACATAAAATACAATAAAAAATGACAAACATTTACAGAATACACAAAGTAGTAAAATTATGAAATATGTATATATATACAACATATAAAAAACTTTAATACGGCGGGATTTAAAATAAAATAAAAAATAATGATTTGTAAAATTTTTCTAACTGGTAACGAAGAATAATTTTAACCTGTAACAAAATAGGAAAGTAATTAATTAAATTTTCTGTTGGAAAAAAAAAGAAAAAAAGATTAAATGCGTAATAGATAATTTCAATACTCACTCTCCTAACTATCAATGTTTCAGGGAACATTCAGTAGAAGTAGTAGACGTTGAACTAGTAGAATCCCTTCTTCTACTACTATATCTATAACTTCGATCGAACGAACTATGTACAGGAGTGTGTATTTCCACTTTAAATTTAGCGGTGGCCGTTACTTTGGTGGTAACATGACTGGACGGCGTAGTTGAGGTAGAAGAGGACGGAGTTGCTCTATGTACGCTGGCCGGTGAAGAGTTACAGGAACTTTCATTTTCATTACCGCTATTATTTCCTGATGACGAAGAACCCTAAAAATACAGCATAAGGTTAGATACGAAAAATTGTCGAGAAAGAGAAATTTTTGCCTCTAAACAAACCCATCTGACTTACAGGAGGTTGCGGTTGCGTAAACGTAGTCGTCTCCAAGACTAACTCGGGTTCGACAACAATTTCGTGAGTTGTCGAGTGCCACGAACCCGGTTCTTCGGTTATGGTACTCAGGGAAGGTTCTCTGTGGCGAGGTGGAGGGGGAGCTCGCCGACAAGATCCAGTCTTTCGAGGTTTTTTAATCGGTTCCGGTGACGGGGTGCAAATTCGATCTGGATATTTCAAAGGTTTCACCTGTGTAACCAAATACATAATTTAGTGAGCGAAAAAAATAGTATTAATGATTTCATTTTGTGTGGCCAGTTTAAAAATATTTACCTCTGCTGGTGGTCCTATTAAGAGCAACAACATTGGGAAAAATAATAAACCGTTGAGAAATCCGATTCCGATCAAGATTAATAACACGTAAAAGAAATATCTGTAAAGAAAAATAAGTACTTTATACTCGAAAAATATTAATAATCGCGTAACGAATGATATTTTTAGGTAGGTATTTACCTAACAATGAAATCGAAATCATTAAAAGCAAGCATGGTAACGGCTAGCAAAGTGGTAAATGAGCCATGCAAAATAACAGGGAACATATGCTTAATAGCTAATTCCAGTCTTCTTTCTCGATTACCAATGGCAGTGAGGAATCCCTGAAACATTCAAGAACATTTCCATAAGTAGGTGATTCAAAAAAATAAAAAAGCGTACGCAGCCATGTCGCATCACTAGAGCTGAGTTTTTAATGAGTACATTCTGATTTGAAAATATCAATTTGAGTTATTCGAGTATCCTCAAAAGCGGCCTCAAATTTTGGGCATCCGAGATTTTGAATTCATTTTGACCCAAATTCGAGTAATTATATTTTAGTCCTAAATTGATCTCACATACAAAGTTTAAACTTTTTACCTCCATGAGGAGGAAACACGTGAACTACATATTTATTCATTATATTTTATAATTTAAAATACCCTCAAAAACCCCATTATTGATCCCAACTCTTCTCAAATTCAATTCAGGAGATTCAAACTTTGATACGTTGGTGTCTTTAATCCATTCCATGACATAGCATTACGACCGCAAACTTTGACCCTTATGCGCATTCTCCTCCACAACTCAAAATTTGAGTAAGACTTTACTTCGAGTCGAAACAAACATGTGAAAAAGATGCTTCTAGATCTTTATTGGAAAACGTCTTCGACAAATTCTCAGCGATTTCTATACCAACCACCGATGTTTTCGAAAAATGAGAGGGCACTTATAAACTCCTATAAAATCAGTATTTCGTTCTTTTTCCCCTCAATATACATTTGTAAAACTGAAATTAGACTATGTTACTCACTTGAGCTTCGTTCATCATATGATACCATATCAAACATTTTCAACCCTCCATTTATCCCCCCCCCACATTTTGAGGACAATGACCCCCTTCTTCCCCTCCAAAATCTTCTTCAAAGTTGGGTTTGAGACATAGAATACTTCATATCACCAGTAATCATATGAGTTTATTTCATGATTTTTAAGCTATTTGCGTATCCTCAAACATGAACTCAAATTTTGAGCATTCACCATTTCGAATCTATTTTGAGCCAAATTCGAGAAATCATATTTTGGTCCTAAATTAAACTCACATACTGAGTTTTAATTTCCTAGCTGTATATAGAGAGGAGATATGGGCGTTTCATTAAATTTCATAACTCAAAATACCCTCAAAAAACCGTTATAAGGCTGTAACTCTCCTCGAACTCGACTCAGGGAGTTCAACCTTTGATATTTTGGTTACACAATTCGCTCTATGAAATTACATCACAATCTCAAACTCTGAGCCTTACGCACATTTTCTATTTCAACTCAAAATTTGAGTAAAACTGCATTTTAAGTGAATTGAAAAATTTGAAAAAACTTGTTCGAGATCTTCAAGAGACAATGACGTAGCCAAATTTTCAGGAATCTCCATTCATATCTAATATTTTTTGTGGAGGTCTTACCAAAATTAGTATATATATATATAGGTATACTACGGTAAAGTCAGGCCCGATCTTAGAAATGTTGCTATCGTTGCGAGACCCAAAAAGGGTCTTGCAACGTTTCATGTGTATATTTAAATATATATAGCTTTCAGCTTTATACAAACGTTGGGAAGCCCTGAATACGGTGCTATATTGGCGAGCCACCTGGGCCTAACAAGGATATTAATAAATCTGAAGTGTGTCTAATACGAACGATTGCTTATCATTTGTATACGTGAATTATGAATTGTTCTTACCCCTCTAAACGTTCCTAAAATGCTATGTTCAAGTGGTTTCCAAAAAGCTCACACACGCATCTCTCTAGGTATTTAAATAAGACCGGGTCTCGGAACTCCTGAGTCTGACAAGGATAGTGGATATATATATATAGATTTATCTATGGATAAAGTGGCATCATTTTTCGTCGTCTATAGGTAAAGTGGCATCTTTTTTACAAAGTGGCATCTTTTTTTGATGCCACTTTACCATCACATTGCTCATCGATTCAGCTATGTGTCATGACGTCACTGGTGTGGGTATTTAGGTGATGCCACTTTACCACTAATATTCTATTTTTCATACAAAAAAATTTTTTCGGTCTACGGTCGTAGTAGCCTCATTTTTTTGATATTTACAGGTATAAGTGGCATCATTTTAAAATTTGTTTCCAAGAAAACCTATGAAATTATACATTCCGTTCGCCACTGTGGTGTCGTTAACGTGACATTAGATGCACTTCTGAGGAATGGGAAAGTGATGCCACTTTGACCATAGATCACTATATATATATATATGTATGTGGTGCAACCATTACTCCGGTAAAAAATTTTTATTGGATGTTGATAACACTGTTATATGGCGAAAAGTGATGAGCAATTGAAAATCAACCGTAAAACAGTATTACCAACATCTAATTACGTTTTTTCCCTCGAAAGTAGGGAATTTGATGCTTCTGCGTTCGGGATTCGGTGGGTAACACCATATATAAATATTTCATAAAGAAAAGTGTTAGATCGATTACAAATGGTCTGAAATGTAAACATCTGAGGTGCCTTTCTCCCTTCCCCTCATTCCCGAATCATGTAAGCTATAATAGCTTAGTTCTTCATTAAAAACTCGGCTAAAAATTCAATAAAAAAAATATTTCATTTTCACTTACATAACAAGTATGAATGATGAAATGAACATTAATGCCAACAGCAACGATCAACAGTACAGCGGGAACTGCGCTCAATTTAATTCCTAAAATTCCGAACGATCCCTAACAACTGCAACACCATAGCAGCGCCGCCAAACACGACCACAGATGCCGCCCAAAAATTGAACAGTAATACGAGTACGATGCAGAAGACAGCGCAGAGTGAGCACAATATCGCAATACCCATATATTGCCTTAGACCTTGGTATTGTTCCCAAAACAAGAACGGAATACCGGACGGAAAATTAGGCAGTCCTTTGGCTTCGAATCGTTGGCATAAGTCTCTAATTTGGGATATTAATTTAGTGATTTGGAATGTATTTCCTAAACCTTGCAGATAAAATGGAATCTGAGCATATGTAAGGGGCGAAGATTTCGGTATCTTCAATTCATATTCATTGGCCGCATCACACCAAGGAAACGGTTCCGGTTTCAGATTAGCCTGTGACGCGCTATAGGCCAACGCGTCATGGCAAACCCATGCCGATAGGTAATTGTAAAATGCGTCTGGGTTTATGTATCCTTCGCTGTTTACAAGACGAGTCTGCGTTGTCAACGATTTATCGACTGGATTTTCTACGTAGCCGGTTTGCACGAGCAGTTTATAGGCTAGGATACCATCGTCGCTGGCATTATTGTACCATCGTTCTTGAGTAATACAGCCATTAGCCCAATCGCGGTCGAATGCTTTTTGCAAACCTGTAAGTAATCGAACATTTGTAATGGTTGGTAATTCTTCACAAAATACATTCAAGATAACATAACGTTAAAAACATACCAATCAACCAATCTCGAAACATTCCCAACCAAAACTGCGGTAGTCCACCATTATCGTTTTTTATAATATTAGGAACTCTGGTAAACGCATCGTGGTATTCGTACAACAGTTTTTGATTGGTCGGGTATTCGAAATCTCCCTGAGTGACAGCGTACATGTTATAAAAACCGAAATATTTCTCTTGAGCGGCCAGGAACTGGTGTTCGTTGGTACTTTGAGGAACAATATCGGATAATTCTAATCCGTCTACTACTCTCGTCACATTCCATCCGCTTATTAATAACAGCGTAATAAATAATAATATCACAGTTAAGACTTTAACTGATTTTTTGCATAAAAAGCGAGCGTATCTTTGCGGAAGATTTCCACCCATTTGTTGGCTTTTTTGGTCGCCGACTCCATTTTCAAGATCGTTATCTAATAAGCCTTTCAGTAGTCGCGGATTTTCGTTTCTATCCTGGAATACAAAGAAAATATATTTAGTTGGAAATGCCATTCATTTGTTGTTAATATGATGTTTATATGCGAGTTGAATTTACCAGCGAACTTTGAGAAGCTAGAACTGTCACGGTTTGCTGCCTATCTGGAGGTATAGCGCATGTAATGGCTTGTTTCTTTTTTGAATCGTGTTTTGATTTTCTTTGGGCAGGTGGAGTCGAGCCTTCTAAACAAGGCCAGTTTCCATCACCAGGCATGATACAACAACAACAAAAAATGTCTACGCGACCAGATCTGTAATGAAAAAATGTTCATGATGTTTTGTACTAGGCGTAAAATCACACGCAGAAAATTTTTCGTAATGTATGTATTATGTGCAAATTTTTGATAATTTTTTCTTTCGTTAGTTTTTAAAATTTTTCAATTAATAGAATTTACAATTATAAATATAATTTTTTATTTCAAGTTTTTTGCAATCGAATGATTTCTCGTTTCTGGCTAAATCTTGAACTTAAAAATGACAGCTATTACAAGTGCCTGATTTAGGAAGACGGGGTAGCGTAAGAGAGGTGTCTTCAAACCTTTGCATTACTTTTTGGTATATATATTTTCCGCCCGTTAGAAACTCAGCTCCAGTGATGCGACATGGTTGCTAACGTTTTTTTTCCCGACAATTTCAATAAAAATTATTCTTATCATGTATTCGTTCACCAGGCAACTGAGGGAAAGGGCCAAAAGTCGCAAGTTACATTTCGACTCGAACGTTGTAAACAAGAAAAGAAAAATCAGTAGTCTTCAATTTTTGTTTTTTGAAAGATCACAAAAAAAATGTTAAAAAATCAATAAAAAAGAAAAAAATCAAGGGAATGTTTTTTAGTGAGTAAAATAATTTTTTAAAAATGGAATAGAAAGAATATTCAAAAATTAAATAATAATGTCCAAAAAGAAAGAAGAAAAAAGAAGAAGAATGAAAAATGTCAACAATTAATTATGAAAAACTCTTGGGAAAAAAATACCCAAAAAATGTAAAAAATATCATAATTTGAAAAAATATTAATGCTTGAAAGGTGAAAAATTTAATGAAAAATAAACAAACTATTTTTGTTCTGTTTATGAATTTTTTTTATGGTCAAAATTTTTTCAAATTTTTCATATTACCAAATACGTGATAAAAATGATTATAATTATGTATTATGATGTCTTAATACCATACTGAAATTTTTTTGCAATATGTTGCCACAAACGTTAGTTTTTTATTCTGTTCTGTAATTTTTCTGTTTAAACATTCTCTGCATCTTTTTTTGTTTGTTTTTAAATTTTTTTCATACAACAAAAAATGTCATTTTTTCATTTCTTTATTGAGAAATGTTAGGACACTCATTTACAAAAAAATCTTTTCACATATCAACTGAAAGTATCATAAATGAAAGAGGTGGGGGGGCGGGTGGAGAGGCAAAGACCACAAGGTGCCTCTAACGTACACTTTCTACGTAGGTCAGCAAAAGTCAATAATACCGAATTTTTGCTTTTGAAAAATGAAGAAACAAAATTCTAAATGTCAATGATATTAAATAAAAAAAAGGGAAAAATGTTTAAAAATTGAAGGAAATTATAAAAGAGAGTAAATAATATTGAAACTGAAATAAATGAAATCATTCATAATGTTAACTATACATGGCAGATAAAAATTAAATAAAATTTCCAAAAAAGGAAAAAAAAAGAAAAACGTACAAAAATCAAAAAATATCTAAAAATTAAAAATTGACAAAAAATTTAAAAATATTGAAAAAAATATCCAAAAAATATCATCGCATTAAAAAAATAAAAAATATTAAAAAATACGAGGAATATTTCATACTTGAAAAATAAAAAAATTTCATGTTCAAAATATTTCTCGTCAAGATTTTATTTTATCCAAAAAAATCATCTTCTACCTGTCCAAATACTAGCCAAAAAAGATTTCTGTTTCAAGCCTAATCGTGGTTGTTTTTCAAATGCATTTCCAAATAAGAATTATCGTATAAATAAAATGTGAAATTACCTTCTTCTACGTAAATCGATACTAATAATGGCCGGAAATACAAATAAAGTAGTGACTAGATTGAAAAAAACTAGAATAGCGCTTGCAATGAAAACACTCGTAGAGCGGGAATAGGAATAATTATGGCTGCTAAAAACGCGCTAATATTGCTGAACGATGTTAGTAGAACACTAAGGCCTCCTTTTTTTAACACGATTCCAGTTTGTTCCTATTCGTATTAAAAACACATCGGATTAAATGCTGATAATTTAGAAATATTTCCAATGAAATTTTCATACGTGATACTTACGTCGGGATGGCAATCCGAAGGAGATTGTTTAGCATAAGCGCTGGTTAAAAGGAACATATCGATGACTCCTAAACCGAGTCCGAGATACGGTATTATCTGTGCAATCCGAGGGAACGATTAATTAGTTGAGAAAATTTTATTTCGTCTCAAATGAAATCTAAGTCTGCTTACTTGAGTAGTGGAGGCATTAAATGCGATACCAAACACAGCGCAGAATCCGAGAGCTGCTGCGTTCGTAATTGCTACTAATAATACACCGGCGATTCCTACTGCTGTTTGTGATAGAATAGGATCACTCCATTTCAATAACGATAATGCTACGAAAATTAACTGCGTAATAAAAATGTAAAAATTAGAATAATACGCAAGAGGAGAATTTTTCGTAAGAATGTTAACGGGCAACTTACCATAACGAGGTAACCAACAACAATTTTTTTAAAATCTATCTTCGAAAAATGACTTAGAATATCGTTAAGTGTAACAGTAGAAAAAGAAAATATATTATATTGAGCAGTTTCTTCGGCGAATATTTTTAGTTGTCTTTTGACTTCCTGTAAAGTGAAAAATCACCGTTAATAATCTGAGAAGTATTGAAATGAGATTCAAATAAATAATACTAAAATTTTACTCACCTCTGAAAATTTACGTTGCCAACTCTCCAATACTAAAGCTGCTTTTTGAGGAGTCCAGTATATATGTTGGGTTTTATAAGTCCTCTCGTGGTATTCGAATAACTCTTTATCGTCCATCAGTTGAATCACAGTTTGTAAACCGTGGGCTCTGAGGGATGAAAAAAAAATTAATAATCCTATTGCAAGAAAGGTACAAAGTTCATCTGAGTTTGAAAAAATAAATTACTTGGTAATATGTCCAGTCTTATTTTTCTTGGCCGCACCAACAATCAAACCTTCAGGCCAATGCATGTATTTCGAAGCAAATCCGTAACATCCACCTGTAAGTTCAGCACCGATGTCCAGTCTCTGCAAAAAAGATAATATTTAGTTAACACCTCAAGGTCAACTAACGGCCGCCTTTATGATATTGTTTTCAGTCGAAAATTCTTCACCGTAGAGCAGCACTGAAGAATAAAAAAAAGAGAAAAAGAATCGAGCGAAAGAGATGGCGGGATATATAAAAAATACCACACTCAGGTTAACGCAACCAAACCTCAAACGAAATCTAGATACTGGCGTGGTTTACTATTTTTCTCCTACGCGTAGAAATTCTAAGAAAATACCACACTGTTCTTTTTTCTTTACCATTATGGTTTGCCTATACTGCACCATATACTGGTGAAAGACAGTAAATGAATACGTCACGTACGAGCCGAAGGAGAGTAAAATTAACAAAGGATCTCCTGCGGCCATTCTCCACCCTTACAAACGTCGAAAAAATAAAAGATTCCAATTGTGTCATTCAGACACCCACACCATTAAAATGCCACCATGATATTTCTTCTTATAACACCTTTATCGAAGTAATCTTTTGAAATATCAGAACCCATTTTCTTGGCCACCGATTCCCGGTATACCAGGTTATTTGATCTCTTCATTTTTGACTCTCAACCAAACGTTGCGCGCTGTCAATTCGTTTGAGATATTAGTCGGCAAATTAAATCATCGATATATTCGCTTCAACAAATTCACTTCTACGGTTCCGAATATTTCGGCGAAAATCGTCTTAATCTATCATTTTCCTAAGGTTCGCTGAGGATACTTACTTTTGTGGAATTTTTATTCGGCGCTGTAGCCGGGCATGCTTTGTTCATCGGGTCTAAACAAGGTTTTTCTTGATAACCCGTCGTTATTCCAGCCTAAACAAACGTTTACGTAACGTATCAGTACAACAGTATTGAATGTGTAACATGGAAGGTAAGTAACTAAGATTTTCAAATATACGTACTCGTTTCATTATCTCTTCCAAAGTCTTCAAAGGAAAAGACGTTTCTAACGATCTGCTAAGTTGGAGAAGATGTTGGGGATTTAAATTCGTCCAATTCAGCTTGTACGGAATTCCGCTGTAGAGCATAAAAATTGGTCGTAAATGAAGATGTTTTTATTTTTTGGCATTAATGCCATCCTGTATCGTGTATACGACGAAAATATTAGAAATAAATTAATGAAATGGGTTCAATGTCGTCGTACTTGGCTACAATAACGATTTTCTTCTCGTATTTTAGAAATGTACATATTTCGTAAAACGTACGAATAACGTGGTTGCCAAAAATTTCGAGTGGCGCTTCAAAATTACGGATTTGAATTTTAGGAGAAAATCGAGTTGATGGAATTGCGAATGAAAGCAATTTTTCGTTCCAACGGTGAGATTTGAAAATGGAAGCTTAAAATCGAGATACCTCTAATTTTGTAATGGAGGAGTTGAATTCTGAGCCAAATTTTCATAATTTGCATGGAGGGATGGAATATGATAAGTGTTATCAAACGTTCATGTTACAGATTATTAGCAATCGAGTGAACGAAGTCCTATAATACATAATATAATAATTAAATTAGATTTAATCTTCCGCCAGAAATTTAAGTCAATATCATAATTAAGTTTTCAAGATATTTACTAGATACTAAAATGTTTATATTTCAAATAGATTAGATTCATTGAAGATGGACTCATATGATTATCGAAACCGTGATATAAGCCTACATCATATTCTAAATCAAATAATAGAAGGGTTGAAGATGAGGGGGTCCAACTTAATATAGTGAGGATGAATGAAAAGTCTGAAATATTTCATATTATGATAAATTGAATCTGAAATATCAGCATAAAAAATTTCAGCTTCTTAGATGCACTTGAACAAGAATTACAGCTGAAACTATATTTATTTGGAATGGGAATCGAGTGATGAAATTCTATGAATTCTAATTTCTGTACGAGAGTTACATAGATACCAAGTTACTGCACTCTGAACAATAAACAAAAAATCGGAGTGGGTTCATTTGCTCACTATACGAACGCTACGATCCACTAAACACGAATATCAATTCTGATTGGTTGTTTGAATTACCTGCGAGATATGGTTGAACTGATCATTATGGTCGTTATTTCAGCCACCAATCAGAGATGTTCCTCGTAGATCGTCGCGAACCTAGCGATAATTTCTGAACTAATACATTGCTCTTATGGGAGTACAGTAACTTGGTATCTAACTATCTATACACTGTTTCTGATTTTAACACCCTGAGGGCCAAATTCCCTTTCATGAAAAAAAATATCATCTATTTTATTTTGTTTGACTTCATTATGGCATAATGAATAATTTAAGACTTTGATAACTCAAATTCTATGATTTAAATAATTTTTTACTGATTATTTGATTGATTTGAATTCATTTCTTCCAAAATCAGTGTTGCAAAATTAACTGGAATGAAACGTTGAAAGTTTAAAAACGATTGAAATCATAGAGAAACAATTATTTAGGTGTTAATTTCTTAATTCCGTCAAAAGAAATGAAAAGTAATGAAATAGGTAATGAATATTTTTTTGTGGATGAAGGGAATTTGGCGCTTGAGGGTGTTAAAATCAGTTAGACACAGTGTATAACTTTGCTCTGTATCTTCTCACGTCCTCGTCCATTCCAACTTCACATGTAAGATACCGTGAAAAAGACACTGATGACTCTTTGTATTGCGGCTAATCAAAATCTGAGGTAAGCTTTAAGAGCCTTAAATTATGCAAAATTGAAATATGAACTCATACACAATTATTACTGCACACAAGAAAAACAATAAATCGCAAATTTAATTTTACAGATGATACTGTTGAGTAAGAGGAGGGGTCATTATCGTCAAAATGGAGTGGGTAATAAATGAAAGTTACAAATTTTTGGATAATGATCATGTTTGGAAGTGACCTCAGATTCTTAATATATTATAAAAATTTCAGCTCATTAGGTAGAATTAGAGGCTAGTCTGAAGGGAAAAGGTTTTCTGAGGAGTTTGGTCGTGAAATTTTTATTCCTATTAAATTTGGTCGACATATGAGTTGTAAAATCAAATATTTTTCACTAGTATCAAATTATCAATCACGACATTGTTTCTACACAACCTCATATTCGAGTAATTTGTAAACAAAATTAAAAATAAATAATTTTCATGTTGGTAATTCAAGTAAAAAGCACACATGAACGTATATCACGATAACAGTTATTTTTTCATTTTATCATCTGATAATTATATCGGTAAAAAAAACAAAACAAAACAAGTCTTTTTATTGATCAAGGAGAGAGACGGTAAGGGGAGGGGGGTAAAAGGAATCAATAGTCTAATCTGCAAGCTTTAACTAACTCAAAAGAAAAACATAGCTCGAGTAATGAGGCAGAGTAGCTCACTTTTTTTCAATTTTTTGATTAGACGCTAATTTTATAATGATAAAACAATATTATAATAATTTTTGTTGCAATCAGAATTTATTTCGCGACTCGCAGGAATTATTAAATCAATTGAATTACAGGAAATAAATTTTGAATGTTTTTCCATCCAAAAACGATACATATCAATATGTAATATAGCAAAAAAATAATACTCACGGCACATTAACTGCAGCATCCGGCCCCAGCAACAAGGAACCTTCCCAAAAACAATCCAACGGCGTCATAATCGAACATGGTATAATATCTCGGAAAATCTAAACCACAAGAGACCTTTAATTAATACACTCGACCTGGCATAACACAGCAAAACAAATATGACTTAAAAAAACCCTCTTATTCCTACATATGCCCAAAATCAACCTACCCACTCCAACTACCCTAATAAAATAAAATTTACGATCCGTTACAATATTGTTAATACTGCTCATACAATTGAAACATTTAAATGCAAATGAAGGGAAGACAACATAGAAAACGGATACAGCGTTGAGGCACACCTTACATTCTGCGTAGGTATCATCCTACGCCAATCATCGCTCTATACGGTTTCTTTTTAACGGTAATTTAAATAACACGAAATTACAAATACCTGATTGATATAATCCATGTTTTCGAAGTTGGGAAAACTCGGTGAGCTACAAATATCTTTTAGTCGCCAAGGTCTGAAAAAAATAGAAAAAAAAATATTAACATGAAAGAGCGACAACAATATACGCCGCGTCGTAAATAAAAGTGTGACAAATTGATAAAATCTTATTTCAAACGTAATGGCCGAGTGAACATAAATGCTTCGATGGACAATAAAAAGTGTGATAATACGCTTTTATGAAAATAAAAGGCGTCGCTAGGAAAAAAACACATTAAAGCCAGACAGCTCGTTGGAACGCGCGCCAATTAATTTTTTAATCGAGGGTTGCGATGAAAAAGAAAAAAAAATAAAATAATAATTGGGAAAATTATCCAAGCCCTTTGATTCATTCGAGTGGGTGATTTTGAAGATGGGTTTATTGGAATAAAAAAGAAGAAAAAAAAACATCCATATGAGTACATCAGTCTCATGGAGTTCATGTATCTAATGACCTATTCGTGGTCATAATACTATATTGTACTTCTTGCAAAGTTTAAGAACCCCCGAAATTTCCATCCAATAAGGGATCAAGTCCGAATGACTGTTGATTATGGTACAAGCTTAGTGGCGGCTTGTACAAACGCAATGGAGAACACCTGTCGACATGTTCGGCACCGGCGTTAATTAATATAACGTATACTTACACATTAAACAAGTGAACTGTGACCGATGACGCTGCTTTGATGACTTTCAAATGAGCTAATAAAGCTTCCGAATGTAACAAAGATGCTGGTGGATCCTTTGGCGTTTGAATGACTAGCTGATGAGTACTGCTGACTGACTCTCCGAGAGCACTTTCTATGTATTTCAATTCGCGCTCCAAACGACCGCCTTCTGCAATGAAAAATTATACAATAGGTGAGCCTGCGTGGTATAACAATATGGCCTCGTAATGTGAAAATAATTACTACCCCAGGTACCCGAAATTTCTCGACAAGAAAACCCCTAGAAGATGCGTAAAACGTAGGATGGGCCTCGACGTTGGATAGATTTGACGTACACACGATACCGAAGGAACAGGTTGGCGATAAGACTGTTCCGCGAATTCGTCCAGTTTCGTTGATGTTTTAAATATTAATTAAAGGTGGCCGCTGTAGAGAAACGCTCATTACCATATTCCATGCTGGCTAATAACCGACGGTTAGGCCTAGGCGCCTCTTCAACGGACCCCCGCTGAGCAAAAATAACGTTTTTACCAACAGGCTACACGAGTCCTATAGTTTTATCCTTAAATGGAATGTTATTGCGACCAGATTTTTTTTCAGCGCCGTTTACACGACCGGATCGGCGTGCACCAGATGCAAATCTCTTCTAATTAACATCTCGCTCGCTGGACGTAGCCGTCTGTAAGCACGACAGCGGCGAGCGGTGACTCAAACGTCCGCAACAATCTGCAGCTAGTCTAATTAGGTCATCATCGGTGTGGTAATTACAGCGTGTAAACGCCGCCTCGGTAGTATGCGAAAGGTATTTTCTGCTGTGCTGTACGGTAACGTATAAATAGAGATATACGATTCAAATACGCTTCGGTTACGAATTACAAAGACGCGACGTCGGCTATTCGTAGCATACGGAATTTAAAATGGCCCTTTGTACCAAAAGGTTTCCGCTTTCTATACATTACTAAACAATACCGCGAGCTTCGAGGAAAAAAAAACTAGCCGGAAAATCACCGACCCGGTAAATTAGATTATAACCGAGTACACAGATCGGCGTAAATGTCTACCTGAGCGTACGTAATAAAATTTAATTTATTCACGAATAAAAAAATAATAAAATTTTATCGACGTTCTACGCAAATTAAATGTCGTACCGGTTCCTTCCACTACAAATCGTTTATAAATATTATATTTTCAAGAGTCGTCCTATACGTTGAGATGCGAGACCATCGTCGAAGTCATTTCGATTTTAAATTTCGGTTTATCTGAAGCGTTCTCCTGAATCCTGAAATATCTTCGTGGTGTTCGCTAAGAGGTAGGAAATATTTTTATTTTAATAGCTCCTTAAGTAACGGCTAGATTACGTTGCCAAGTAATTATCGAGCCACAAATGACAATTTATGAACATTTGAATAAATTATCGCAAAAAAAAAATTAATCGAAAGTATTTATTTATTTTTTAATGTTAACATCGACTCTTGAATATCTACCAATGATAATTAAATTAAAAACTTCTCTAGTAGTATATCGTGGATTTTTCAAATCTGAAAATGAAAATTTTCCCATCAAATGCCACAACATTCCATTAGTAAATTGAACAAAAAAGAGTAATTTTTTAGGAGACGACGACCTTGATACATATTCCAGTTTTACAAAACTTATACACAACTAAAAATAACGCTTTTACGAGCTTCAGTCCACTCATCTTGTAGGGTTTGCTATTTGGGAATAAAAAGTTCATCAACTGATTTTGCTCATCTAAGAAATGAAAGGAGCATTTAAAAATTGAAAGCTTTCCTCTCTTATGAAATTCACAACTGTGATGAATTTAAGCAAAGGGCAAGAACGATTTTTGGTTCCATTGAGTAATGAATGAATAAATAAATAAATAAACAAATAAATAAATAAATAAACAAACAATTAAACAAGAATTTTTTTCTCAAAAATGTTCACATTTTTGGATATTTACTATATTTTCTATTTTCCAATATTTTTATTTTATTTTCAAAATTTGTTTACTAATAGTAATTTTTTCTTTTTACTTTTCTTCATTAACTTGCCATGTACTGCAACAAAGGCCAGAGGCACAGAGAAAAAGGGGAAGATTAAATGTGGGAGAAAAGGCAAGTGATTTTAAGGTTGTTTGTTTTTTCGCTGCTTCTAAGGAGTTTCTGAATTTTTAATTTTTTTTTTGTGGAATTTTCTCATTTTTTGTTTCTTGGTTAAATATTTTGATTCATTTATTCACTTATGTACAATAAACAAAAAATGTAAGATCTTCACACTCTTTTATCACCAAAGTTCTCTCTTTTAGATATTCTGAAAAGTGTCTCTACTTGATAAATGTTTTTCTTGATAATGTAAACTCTTGCTAAATGTGACAATAGGCTCGAAATAATATGCCCCTAAAAAATGCAAGCTCAAATATTATTATTATTACTTTTTATTTTTTTTACGTGCCATATACAGCAACACTGATAAAAGCACGAGAGAAACTTTTACTTTTCTTATTAATCCTGTGGACTTCAGAAAAATGAATAATTTATCAACTTGTGTTTGGTCATCTGACAATATGTCCTGTAAAGTATTAAAGTTAAGGTATTTGGATCGAGGGAGTTGATATAGGAGGCAATCAGTGAGGATGTGTGAAACAGTTATGGGGATATTACAAGGGTTAAATATGGGAAGGACAGTAGGAAGACGAGTCATAATCGAAGCATGTCGACGGTTAGGTTGCAGAGAAGTTTTCCAGATATTTATGGTAGATTTAATATTTTCTCAACTTGAACTTATCTGAACAATTCAAAAACATGTATTTTTCAGGAATAGATATTACATGCAGTATTTTGTAGTTCAAAATCCAAACCTGTATCGATCAATTTTATTTTTATGTTTTTGATCTTTGAAAATCCATTAAAATAATTAGATTATTTCAATGAATACATAATACTTACTGTCATTCTTAATTTTTTTATTTTCAATTGCACGTGTTATTATGGTTACATCTTCACTTTTTCTTTAATAGGTATAGTGGCCTTGATTGGTACTAAGTTTTATAGAACGAAGAGGAGAGTTTCAAAAGTTTAGGGCCTCAAAGTGTTGTTTATGTAAATTATTATCAAGCTCTATTACTGTTACGCGAAAAAAATTATCACTCCTCTCCCCCATACTCGTTCAAGCTTGAAAAATTGTAAAAATTTCGACAAAAATATTGAAAAAATTAAACATGTTCAAATATATAAAACATTAAATTCCAAAAAAAAAATCCAACGAATGATCAATTATTTGCTGGCAATGGTCTCCCCTCTATGCTCAGCCTTTTAATAAAGATCTCAAAGTTTATTTGTTAAATCGCAGAGAGATTAATTTTAGTTAAAAATTTTAATTTTTTTAGCCTCTTTTTATTTTTTATTTTTTCTCTAGCTTTTGCTATTTTTGTTCAATTTTTTTTTTCATTTTATACCCCAAGTTTTTGTTTTTTTCTTTGTTTCTTCCGTTTTGTTTGCTTCATCTAGTATTTTTTCAAATTTTATAGTAATGCAGTGAAGGTAATTCCCGCACCGCTCACGCAATAAGGTGCACTGGTGCGGATTATTAATAACACCATATTCAATATTAATGCACAATTAACCTAATAAATTATTTCAATTTAAATTTCAAAATTACTTCTTTTTTGCATTCCAAAGACAAATTCCAGGTGTTGAGCAATTAAGTTACCATCCATGTGTATTGCATATTTAAATTTAACTCTTCCAACATCATTGACCAACAGGAGAGGTTTTTTATTCAATATGTTAATTTTATGAATATTCATAGTCGAATTTTTATTAATAAAATTAAATACCTACGTAATGATTAACAATTATACAATTTGATGCAATTTATAGATTAGATATTTTTTCAATAAGGACATTTTTGTATCCAACTTGAATTGAATGTAGAAAAGCATCATTGCAAAGAGTATAACCAAGTCCCTCTCTCTAGTCAGCCAATCCTAATGGTTTGATTTTTTTGTTATCATAATAACTCCTCATCGACATAAAAAAAAAGAAATACTCTCTGTCAAATATAGCTTGAGACTTTTTGACAGCGCAAAGTTATGGAACAATTCATGCATGGTTACTCAAAATGTGAATTGTATTACAAAGTGGGTAAATGTGTTATTACCCACCAGCTCATCGAATTTAGCTGGAAACGTATTCACCGTATTTTTTTGTGCTTTGCTGTTTCGACTATTCGACCAGCATTTTCAATTTGAACACATTTTGGGAAGCAATGAAATCGTGAAAATTGTCCCGCTTATTGCCTAACTTTACACTGTCAAAAAGTTTCAAGCTATATTATTTTGGCAGACAGTATGCTAGTCATAAATATGTATGTATTTTTATAGAGAATATGCTACTAAATAAAATTGAAGATTTTAATTTAATAAGAGAGAAAAAGATACTATCCTGCGAGTTAGTTATAGAAATCACGTAATAATAAATTGATCGTTTCAAGAAATCAGAAAATTTAAGCTCCCTTTCTAAAGGAATAATAGCTGAGATGTGTTCAAGATAATAATACGTATATTTCAAGTTAGCTTAATTTTATCACAATTTTAAGATGTAATATTTTTACATTTTAAAAGCAGTCTCTTAGACTCTTAGTACCTAATTGCGCAATTTAACTGCGAAGGGGACGTTGAAATACGTGTAAATGAATGAGTGAGTGAGTGAATGAATGAATGAATGAATGAATAAATAAATAAATAAATAAATAAGTAAATAATTAAAAAAAGAAATAAATAAATAATCTCATCATCAGATCATCTCATCGCTAATATATTTTTACACAGAATTGGCAACACTGTCGAGACATTAAAATAAGACATTTCGACGTTTAAATAATCTAAAACACTATTCCAACTAATTCGGCAAAATTTCCAGTCAAATTACCCACATCATTCAGTCTAAATAAATTGTCAACGCGGTCGTGAAAATGACAACTCTATATCACTTAAGTAAGATCGTAAAAAAAAGAGTCAATAAATCGTTTATTTTTATTATCCAGCCGATAATACTAATTTCACCGAAATACCACTCAAAAAGGTGGAAATAATTGATTGTGCATTTGTTGGTGAATGGACAGACTTGATTATGAAACAAGCCTCGTAAAACCTATTTGTTTGAGCGTGTAAAAAACCGAATGCATAAAAAACGCATAGCATTAGTCGGCTTATAAAGCGGGCAATGAGAAGAGGAAGGAAAATGCGTACGAAGATAATGGTTTAGGCTTTAGGAAAATATTCGCCGCGATTTATTACCAAAAGGATTTTAAATGGTACGCGGACGCACCCACAACATTTATAGAAATTACCGTTTAATACGATAGATAATCGCAGATGGTTTTATATTTTATTTAGTGATACGGGGAGGGATATACGTCGGTTATCGATATTTGGTACAGCTACGTAGCATCGGCGTTGGTATTGTTGGTAATTTACAAATAACCGGTGTCCGAAGCGGAGCGCGGACGGAAGATAGATATGGCGATGGTCAGAATAGTTGAAAAATGGTGGACCACCAGGACGGAATAGATACTGGGTGGTCGTCGAGGAGCATTGGCGGACTTCTGACGGGGTTCTGCTTTTCTTGCAGGTATTCCGAGTGGTTATAACTTCATCTGGCTTATACCTTTTATCTAAACTACCTGTCCTTCTTCATTTATATATTATGTAAACAATCGGACAATTAAACGGTCGATGTAGCTTTATGCATAACCTATGTGCGTGTTTACCGCGTCGCCTGTACGCTTCGGGGTGTGCTCGTTCATCGTTACCTTCTGGGTCTATGGAGGTTCGGTTGAATATTATTTTATTGGCATACCGCTCGATAGAGCGGAGAAAATGAGTATTTAATCGTATACGTAAGTACGTACCTTCGATCCACAGCTGATCGACTCTCGAATGGATGATGGCCGATTTCAAGCCGACGCAGAAAGTGGCCAAGATTAACACCGCTACGAATAATACTTTACCGGCGTGACGTTGCAGAAAGCAGCCCAGCTGAAATAACTCTTTCTGCAGACGCGACCGGAACCAAAGCGTTGATCTTCTTCCTTCCGCTTTACCCTGTAAAATTATCAAAATCACGAATAAATAAAAGACGTCAAAAATAATTCACCGATGTCGCCATATGGGTACGCTATGAAGGTTTAGAATTATTAAAATAAATATTTCCTTTCAAAAAACCATCTCCAAACACCTCAACCTATTCCGGAGCCCGAATTGGAAACCTAGACCACGGAACAATAAATCAGCGGCGGTGATTTCTCAAGCGCCTCTGACGACAAAAAAGAATCGCTGGGAGTAGCGAGACACGAAAACGACACCACTTCAGACACTCAACGTTCACTGGTACATGCAATATATGCTTAATGAAGTGCGTCGTAAACCGAGTATTATTTCTGTTAATTTGTTAACGAACGTGATGAAGTATTAAACGCGTGAAAATGGCTTATCGTACCGTCCTACATGGTACGTGAAATAAAAGAGCCTTTTGAACGCCATACGCGCCGCGTATCCGACACTAGAATGGTCGTATGAGAAAAGCAGAAACATAATTAATGTTTTTTTTTTTTTCGGAATCGAAACCAACCCATCGGAGGGTACATCTTTGCCAAGTATTTATCACACGTGCACGACGCCGAATTAAAACGGAGCACGAAAATACGCCAATTGCCATAATCGATGTGTTCTTTGGAAAGATTGAGGTAAAGAGTATAACGGTGTACCTAATCCTTCTTTTATTAGACCGACCACTTAACGGGTTATCGAAAAAACCCATCTATTGAAGGGTATCATAAACCAACCCCTTTCTCGTTTCAACTGCCACTTACTAATTTCGTTAAAGAAGACATTTTCATAACAGCATCGTATTTTCGGAATCGTTTTCTTTCACGATTTTTAGGGAGCTAATCCCGTTCATTTGAGACGAAACCGTTGGAAGATACGATTAAGGCTGGAGCAGAGAAGATTTTGAGGAATTGCGTATGGAATTTTTTTTCAGAGATTGCTTTTTTTCATACCCAAAATTTCAAAAAATAAAAGATTCTTTGAAAAGTATGAAAAAATTATTATTATTATTATTTTTATTTAAAGGCTTTGAATCCAAATACAGGTGATTTTGCTAAGATATACAGTTTTCAAATCACTTTAAATATGTATTCAAAAATATAATTCTAGACAACAATAAATTTTGTTTTATTATATTAGTTATGCGTTTGTCGAAATTTTTATTTTATATGCCCGAAATTTGGCCATTCTATGGTTAGGTGGTCGACCACTTGAATCACGGATAAATTGTCAAGCTCTTTCGAATACGCTGTTTCCGAACAATTTAACTCAATTCTTTTCCTAGATATTAATAAAAAACTTTCTGTCTCCTTTTTCAACATCTGTGAGTGATAAATTCGTATATACTGTGGGCTATCTATGTATTTTTAATCTTTTGTATAACCTACACTGATAATGAAGCCTACTGGGCATCCGCGGCTAGCACCAAGATACTGACCAGTGTTGCCCTTCTCAAATGGCTAAAAACTCTGAAAAACTCTCTGTAAATTAAAAAATTCTCCGTTCATTTAATCTTTGAAAAATATGAAATTCTCGGTTTGTTTCCTCTAAATAAATAAAAATATTGGAAAAATGTACTCTTGTTCAAATTTCAACCATCACAGATCAAAACTTGCGATATTTCGTTTGAAAAAAAAAGAAGATGAAACTTCGCAAATTTGAGATTAAAATAAAATTTAGTATCACAGAAAACTAGTTTTTGCCAACAGACTCTCTCAAAATTCAAAAAACTAAAAACCAAGAAAATTATTTTTCTTTGATCCTCTTGAAATTCTCATCACTGAGAAAATAAAGTAAATGTCAACTCTAATACTGACATACCGTGCGCGCAATTGATTTCTTACACATCAACGCAAAAATCCGCTAAAACTCGTTTTATATAATTTTGAAATCAATTGTCTTTTATTCCAGTTTTTCATCAAATTGTATTATAAAACTGATTAGAAGTATAAATAAACACACAGTTTCAATTTAAAATGTTATTTCAGAATTATGTAAATAAGTTAATAGAAGTTTTTGCGGTGGTGTGTAATCAATCAGTTGCGCGCACGGTATATATAAACTATTGCATGATCAAACGCTGTTCACTGAGAAGAACGCTGTCTCTCTTGTGTGGCAGTATTTTATCTGCGAGTAGCAAAGTATTACGTGCGGTGTACCTCACAGTAATTCAGGATCTGGAGAAGATGGAGATCTTCGGCATGTTCCACCAATATATTGATGGCTTAGCGGAAGAAGGGCCAAACTACAATTCCATATAATCTTTTTATAAAGATTTAACTCTGAACAAATCTGTATTAAGAAGTGATTTGGGTTTAATCAACATGATTTTTCATCCTCTTTGGGCAAAATTGAAATCACGAAAAATTAACATTCCAGATGAATCAAATTGCCTACAAACACAGAGTTGCGATAAATTGAAGTTTCATCAGTTCATGTGAAATGCAGTTTGGTCCTTCTTCCGCTGATAAGCTATCAATATACTGTATTCAATAAATGTTCTATTGGTGGCTGTACTGATATGATGGAATAATTTCTTTTTTTCAGCGATTCTACATCTTCTTAAAGCAATTTTAACTTGTATGTTCGTAAGTTGGCACTGATGCAGGTGGCGTTCTTTTGTTAATTAATTCAACACGTAGTGAATCAAATCAGGATTACCATTTTTGTAAATTCATTTGTTTTTGAGCGTATGTTCGTTGGAATATGGTCAGTGATTCCATTAGGTTTTAAATGCTTCGATAATTGTATTCTTTTTTGCGTTACTTATATGCAATCACAAGGTATTTTATGGCAGTTTGCTAGACTATTTATATTCAAGGGAATTCCGCATACGTAAGAGCTTTATCGCGATAAAAATATTTTCGGACATTTTTTGATTACATACTTTCAATTTTTGAAAAATTTTTACTTTAGATATTTTCTTAATTTTTGACTTTTTTTTTTCAAAACAATTTTCTTTCTGATTTTCTTTTTTAGGAAATTTTCTCATTTGTGAGAACTTTTAACTTTTTAACATTAATGTTTCATTTTTTTTTTAAATATTTTTTGCATTTTTTGTATTTATTTCAAAATCAAAATTCAGCATCTCATGATACTTCTTGACATCTACATAATCTGAGTCCTGAGCAGTTTACTCCCTTTACCTTCACCTCCTTTTCTCTATAGTAACTTTATCAATGTTGCAAGATTTTTTTATTATAAATCGTTCTCATTTTTGTCGTTTCACGTATTTTTTCTATTTTAACTTTTTTTAGGATATTTTAGCTCATATATGAGGTTTCTTCCTTTTTGAATAATAATACTATAATTATATATTTGAAATTTGAATAATTTGTAGACTTTTTTACATTTATTTCATAATAAAAAAATTAGCATCATCTGACATTCCTCAGTTTACCCAGAAAATTCGGATCCTATAAGCTGTTGCTCTCCTTTCCCCTCTTCTTCGACGTTTTCATATATTTTCGAATGACTTCTTTCTGATTTTTTCACTCATTTCTGAGAATTTTTTCATTTTTCGAACATTATTTTTTTAATTCCAGTTATTTTTAGATTTTTTATAGGTTTTGTACCAAAATCAAAAAATCGATATCTTATTCTTCATACTCCTCTAATTTATTTAGAAAATTTGGGTGCGGAGCATCTTGCTTTATTTACCCTTTTTTTTCGGCAGACTGATAAATATTTAATGTTTGTTGTAATCATTGAATATTTTCTATTTTAGAACTTTACTCAGACATTTTTATTTATGAATTCTGTTCTACAAAATGTTATTCTTCTTCCAAGTAAAAAAAAAGTTTGATATTTTTTTAATGTCCTTAATTTTTTGGATATTTAAAAATTATCTTTTCAAAATTAGAAATATATTTTCTTATTGCTCTTTACCTGTTTAGAAAGTTTGAGTATGGGGCAACTTGCCCTCCCCACCTGCCACCCTTAAAAGGGGAATTGGTTTTTTTTTTTTAATTTAACTACTAAACACATGGAGTATATTTGGTCCAAAATGGCGCATATTTAGGTATTCCAGCATGCGAACCTTGTGTTGGAAATTTTCACGCTTCTAATCATGGCGAGTTGCGACTAATTAACACGTTTCAATAATAGGATTTCCGGAACCGCTTAGAATGTGTTAGAAATTATACGTAATTTAGCATGTTAATTACCGAGAAGAAAGTTTACGGGGAGGAACTGAAAATGGTATTTTAGAAGTTGAAAATAATTTATTTATCCTTTCTGGAATAATTAAAATTCTCAACAAAAGCGTACTGCTGAAGTAAACATACTTTGTTCGGATTGAAATGTACGTCAATTCAAGTCGAGACACCTTTCGTTTCGCTTTTATACGCAAGACGTCTCAATTCCTACATTCACATTCATTCTCGAACCTCTTACTATCTCAATTTACACCTATGCCACCTGTTTTCACAACGAGCAGATGTTCGTTGGACCACGCAATTTCGAATTTCCGCGTAAATACTTCATCGCGTGAAGACACGCTCGAAGAATTTAAGCTGCGATTTCCCCCACCACAATGACCAGTTATAATTTGCGAAGGTGAGAAAATTTTTAAATCGTCGAAATTCCGAAAAACGCACTTTTTTAATCAACGGAAGCGGTACCATCAATCGCATTCACCAACACCTCGGCGTCGAAGAACGTAAACAGCGCACAAAACGGATAGAAAAAAGGCGGCACAGGCAGGCAGATGATTAAGACATTAGATTAGGAGAGCAGGATGCGAGAGAGAAAGAGCCAGCCGAGAGAGATGCACTGCACAAACGAGATGAAGAAAGAATGAAACAGAGACAGTGCGGAGGGATAGAACGCGGTAATGGTACGCTACATAGAGACGGTGAAAAAGAATAGAATAGGTTGCCAACCGGCGGTCGCGACACATGCGTTTTCCTCTTACCTCGTCCACCAATCGAATGGCTATGCGGGTGGTCTACTACGAACCAATGCCGTTGAAAGAGAAGCGCCGTTGCCACGTATTACCTATACTGACGCATGTTATGGTGTTAGTGGCGCGGTACGACTGAAGTCTGAGAGCGTGAAAGACGAAATTTTTATTTCAAATACACAGGGTAATGTGAGGATTGCGCCTTGCGGTTTACACGGAAGTACAATGTACTAGCAGTAAGCCTCATCGACCTCTATCCAAAATTAGCTCGAAATAAGGAGTGTTCGAGAAAACGAGACTGGAATGCTAACAGAGACGTTGAATCGTAACCGGAAATGGGATCTTTTTCTGGACAAAAGTAAACAAATGCGGTACGCGTGGTTGCGGCTGGAGAAAATCAATGAAAACAATCTAAACCACTAGCATACATGGGGAGTATAACGATCTAATTAAAGGCCGAATGAGTATTCTTGATTCAATAACAAACCTACAATTCTACTTTCAAATATCAAAGAAAATAATGAAATTACCAATGTTCATATCACATTTGATGATACATTACGAACTTCGGTACACAGATTTATCAAAATTTTAGATATTGTCATGAGCACCAACGATGTGTACAGTATCTGCAATCCTGGAAAATATTTCTCGGCTCTCAGAATTCAGATGCCAAACGTCAAAAAATGATTATTGCTGGGAGGGGGGTGCAGGTTAAACAGTAAATTCTAGAGATTTATAAGTTGATTTGAGAAAAATCGAAGTTCAGTTCAGGTCAATTACATTTTGAAGAGTTAAAGTTCAAGTTCAGTTCAAAAAGATTTCAAGTTCACGAAATGAAAATGACAAGAGTTCCCATTCTCGGATCCAACACTTTCCTCATCTTCTGGAGGACACTATCACCTTTTTCATAGTATAATAATATAAGTACAACAATTTTTTGAAGTAGGACATTGATTGCCTTCAAAATCTACCACCTTGAGAAATGTAAATTCTCTTAAATGAATGGTAAATCAGCAAATGAGCTAGAACTTTTTTTTTCATCAGTGAAAACTGAAAACACATTTGAAAAACTGATAAAATAATTGGAAAACCTTCAGACATCGCTCAAGTAGTAGTGCTTCACACCATGATGAAACTTGATAAGCGTCAAGTGTTTACAAATTTCAATCACTCGATCGATTGATATACCTTCACGAACGGAAGTACGAGCTCTCAATTTCAAATAGACTTCATAATATTAATCGAAGTAATATTGCTTTCATTGAAAGAAAATTACTCTCAATTATTTTAAACTTCTAAGGAACTTTACAATTTAAATAAGGAATTGAAGAAAACTAATACGAGTCAAGTCATTAAATTATTCGTTCCATTATTTCAATTCCTAAAAAAGGTAAGAAAGTTGAAAAATTAATTACAGGTAAGTCTGTTTCGTTCAAGTTGGTAGCCAGGAAAAAGAGTGGAATACTTCGATTTTGTAATTGTCTTCACAAGCATCGGCTTTGAATTCAATTTTTTAGCTGAATTTATAATGAAAAACCTCATCTATTAAAGGCTTCAGTCTATTTGGTTTGAAAAAGAAGGATCAAGACACCGGGACTGTATACCTATATCTTGACTTTCCACATTCAAATTATAAACTATTCGAAATATTTCAAAGACTTATTCTAATAAACAAGAACGAGAAAATAGTTCACTTTTTATACACTCGTGAAAGGATACTACGCGTAAATTTCAAATAACAACAAAATTATGCACAATATAATAATGATATTTTTTGCCAAGTTTCACCTACTAATATCTACCTTTTATTTAAAGCTCAACTGGACAGAATCTTAGGAAGTTATGTTTTATAGTCACTGTATGAAAACACATGAGTATATTTTATTGGCAATCAGCGACGGATTCAAGGTGCGTTAGATATGACCGATATGCTCACATCTCCCCTAAAAATAACCACTTTCAGGTCTTGTAAAAATGGATTCCATTAGAAAAAGGAACGAAGTTGGAATAATTACATCATCCGCAAACCAATGCAAATTATGTTACAAGGATAGGAAAGTTCTCGAACTCGTCCCATTTACTTGCAGAAGTGAAAAAAATCTGTTCAAGTTCGAAATTAACGAATTACGTATGAACGAAAAAAGTATAAAAAGATCCCAGCTCCTATAAACGCAACCAATTATAGCTATTGGATATAAATGCGAAAAATAATTCAAAAGTGCATTTCTCGTCCAGTTTAGAAAATTTCAAGTTCACTTAACTTCACTTCATTTCAAAAAAAAAAAAAATGCTTAAGCTCACGAAGTGGATTAAAAGTGTAAAATTCACAACTGAACTTGTTTTTTCACTCCTCACTGAAGGCATCACATTCCCAAGAAAATATCACCACCGCTGTCATTATCTCATCTCATCTAAATAATATTTATGCTCGTTTACCTTCACACTAAAAATTCACGCACCTTATAAGAATACAGGTTTCTATTTAGTTCGCGAAAGGTAAAAAAGCAAGTCTGAATGTGAGAGTTCCAGAAGATGGTGGATAATATAGAATAAGTTATAGGCGCGTTCCCTGCTATCAGAGGAGATAATTCTGTTTTTATACTGATAACTTTCCTAAAATAGGAACAATTTTTTGTAAGTTTGACCGATTTAATTTCCTTATTCACAATGGAAACGCAACCAAAGTTTAGATTTAAGAACTTTAACGAGGGAATTATGACCTTTTTCACTTTATAAGTTACATTTGTTGGACTTATCATTAACCGATAAAGTTGTGCCCCCCTCCCCCCTTCGGACAGCTAATTGTAACAAGCTCTTTCTAGTTTCTACTGGAGAATGTTATGTTCCAAGAGATATCAAAACTTAGAACTACTTTCAAAGTTACAATTCTTAACTGATTCAATGATACAACATAAAAATGATGATGAATACCCTTATTTTCGTATTTTCGTCTACTCTACGGATTCGATCATCTACTTCCAGCTCCAGCTGTGTTTCAGCATTTACATCATAGACTAAATACAACATACTGATTGCTGACCGATCCGTCAAAATTCAAATATCAGATTCGAATCAATGGTTGTCACGCATCGGCGAAGATGATCAAACAAGTTTCAGTCATTTTGATGAGATGAAGTTATACTATCGAATGTTTGGAATTTGATTGGTTAATCAACATTTTGCGCATGCGTAGAATCCAACTTCACCAACATCAATACGAATTTGTTGGATATCAACAATCCATTTATTACCAATGCTTTATGATTTACTCAACACGGTCAATAACAATAGACGATTTGGCAACATCGCAAAAGCTATACAACTAAAACACTCTTTTGAAAATAGGAATTCGAAATATATTAACATTTTTGTTTTAATAAAAACTATATTTCTTAACCAAACATAAGTACAGTGCAATATCTGCGTTTGTTGTCCGAGTTAAGTGGTAATAAGATGAAAGAATTCGTGAAACACTGTTTGGAAAATAAAAATTAGATACAGATTGAACATTCCGTCCGGTATCTATACTCGTATACCTGTTCCGATACTAGATGAAGCAGGGTACAGGTAAGAGGAAACTTGCTATATACGACGCGTTCGAACGTAAAACTACTTTATTTTTGTTGTAAACATGTGCGAAAATAATTGATTAAAGATGCATCTATGGTTGCAATCATGTTAAGTTAGTGATTGGATTATTACGTTTGTTGGAAAAATGAAGTGAGAATGTTACAATAAATCTTTAGATTGGATGAAAAGAAGATAACAAAAATTCTGTAATTCCTTATCAAAGATCAAAGAAATGGACGAGTAATGTTATGTAAGTACTAACTTTCTCGATGCAGTTGAAACACAAACACTATAGTTGCATGCGTTAAATTGATATCACTCGATTTAAAACAAGCTTCGAGTTCTTCTTCGAAAGAACTGAGGGGGGAATAAATCAGCGTTCAATATGGAAATGCTGGTCTTGAAACGGTTGTATTATTTATCATTAGAGGTACAGTTGATGGCAAAAATTTATGTATGTCATTTGGTATACTGAATGGTTAAAAGTTTACTTCATTTATGTAGAGCTACCAATGGAATCTTTAGTTTATAAGTAAGTAAGGGTTCTGATTCACCAACCTTTTCGATTTGCCGAAGAGCAACGGCCGCATCAAGCCAACTAGGTCTCACGTAGAGGTCTGTTTGATGACGATCCAACACCATATCGCCACCGCATCACTTTTAATTATATTTTGCCGCATTTAGAATAGGTACCGAAAAATGATAATCGCACAATACGCGCAAATATACTCGCGAACTTCACAGTGTATTGTTTACAAACAAATGGGAAATATGTGAGAAAAACGCCAACGCAAAATAACGTGCATGATGGTACGATACTGATCTCGCAACTCAACAGTACCGCGAATCGAAAACGAACACGAACAGACACCACGCTCTACACGAGAACAACGCTCGAATAATCCATCGCAGCGAAGAACTTGAAAAACGCTATACGCCGTACAACAGGCGGTCCCTTCACATTAACCAGTTCTCCCTCCACCGACAACCATGACCGCCATTCAAAAGAACGACCACACAAGAATCGATGCCGGCACAAGAGAAATCAAGATACAAAACATCTTAGTTCTTACGAGCTTACTCACTGTCAGCATCAACCGTCAGACCACCCGCAGCAAGTACTTTCTATTCTAAATAAACCAAATCCTCCGGGGCCAGCAGAACTAAACCGAACGCCATCTTAGTCCTTTTTCGTCCTCGTTAATTTTACCTATTTTGGCGCCCTCAATGCAGCCGCAACGGGCGCTTGGCGGTAAATTTTTTACACGCGCAGGTACGCGGTGACGTAACGCAAATGATGAAGTTATTAACCGCGCCATCATCTAAGTGAGATGTTCCGACAGCGTACAACCGTACAGGTCAAAGCGAGAAGACACAACATTCTCTTCCCCACGTATCAAACTTTTTGACGCTAATTTTACAACATACGCGTTTATATTTACACTCGCAGAGTCGACGTTCAATTAGTGTAAAAAAAGTACCGAAACTCTGGCCATCACCGCTGCTACTACGATCAATTAAGCAGTGATTTTACGTTGGCACTATTTTAATCGGTCAATGAAGCGTTAATATGATGTCAGCGTAGTGAAATTCATAAATTACCGAGTGAATAAAACATTCACGGTTCCGCCACTCATTTGCGCGAATACCAAAATTACCTACTTAAAAACATAATTTACTTTAATGATGTCGTTATAGCGGCGGTTGGCGTTTGCGTTACCCGCTAATATGTTGTTTTTCTATTCAGTATTCGCTGTAAGAATGATGCGATGCGATTTTTCATTTCACGTGGGTGATATAATTATCATCAGAAAGAATGAAATAATGGTAATCGTCGATCCTAAGTGTAAGAATGCCTCGTACAAACCCTATGAAAATATTTCCTTTGATCTGTACAATAAAATTCAACTCTTAAAAGAACTGAAGTAGAGAGTAATTGTTTTACTTTTGATGATGTTCATGGTATCTCAGGTACTTTGGCAATAATAACAAAATTTGCTCAAGCAGCTGAAAATATTTCCAAATTTAGTGACTGCCATACCCCTCCTACCCAATAACAAATCATGAGTTCCTTACAACTTCCTTTTCTTGGTGCGAGTGAATCTTGTTCCAACTGTTTTCTACTAATACCTCGTCAAGGAAAGCTCTTACAATAAAAATAGGTTAATGTAAAAATACTGAACCGTCAATTTTATACGAATCATTTATAAAAAGTTCAGAAAATTCATTTGAAGTTTGCTCTTTTTTTCTTGATAATTATATAAAAATGTCAAGTTCCAACTCTTGTCTTTTGTTACTGAAGCCCAAAAATGTTGGTTCTGAGGAATAAACTAACAAGCATTAATTTATAGATACAAGGCATAGCTACAATTTGGAGTTGTGATGGGCAGCGTAAATTACGTTGCAAAATAACCGTGGTAAGCTACAAAAATTGGTAGGTAAATTATTTAAATATCTTGGTGACTTATCAATAAATCGGGAAGGTAAGTGTAAGTACTGTAAGTAGTGATGTGCAAAGTTACGTAATATAAATAAATTACGCAATTTTGGTAAGTTACGGTAATATTACAATTTTTTTTTAAATCCTAAAATGTAATACGTCCCTAAAAAAGGTGTTTACAGTAATTATTTTAACTAAATAAGTTACATTTTTTTTTTTAGTAACTGGTTACATTACACGAACTTCAAGCTTGAAGGGCACTGGTATTATTTCTGTAATATTAATTATTTTTGAATTAAATTTTTTATGTTTTCCTTTTGTTCATATCCAAGTGCATTTCCTTTAGCAATTTTGCATGGGTTTTTGTTTTAAATTCCAAACTCGTTTTAAGAGATTCGAAATTACAAAATATGGCACTTATTATTATATGTTCAAGAATTTTTTTTTTTAAATGCAACTATTTTTTAGATTACTGAAATTACCGTAATTTACCAATTGTTTCGGAAAATGATAATTTATGAATAAGTTATATTCCGTAATTTAGCTTGGTAATTTACGGTAAGTTACGTAACTTACAATGGTAATTTACCATTTAAATGATGGCGCACATCACTAAAAATGAGGTAAGTAACGTAATTTATCTTTATAAATGAAAACGATCAAATCTAGCCTTAAAACCAAAAAAATGCATTTTGCTTTCGTTTGAAGAAATAAATATGTTTTTTTTTTTATGTTTCCCATCTAAGTGACACCAAACTAATTTTTATTCAAACATAACACAAATTTTACAATAAAGAAATAGAAGAAAAGTAAATAGAAATATTTTGGCGCCAATTTCTATCTTTATTCTTTATCCAAAGAAGCAAGTTGACTTAGTTCCACAAAAAATGATAATTTATCTTTCATAAGTTACTATAATTTAGAATAAATTATCACATTTTTTGGACTTGGAAATGTGTTCAAAAATTTAAAAATGTACTAAATAAAAAATGGTTATTAATTGAAAAACGCGTAAAAATGAAAAAAATGTCCAAATAAGAAAAGCTCAACCGCCTTGTATCACTCCTGTAATCCTACCTAAGTACACCTCTAGCCCAGTGCTGTGCATAGCGTCATTTAAATATAAAAAAATTAAAATATGTAATAAAAAAAAATATAATAAAAATGAAAAAATGTTCGAAAATGAAAATACGTAAAGATAAAAAAAGTCAAAAAATAAACAAATTCAAAAATAAGAAAACCTAGAAGTGGAAATTTGTTCAAAATGGAAAACTAAACCTAAATGTGAAAAATTGTTCAAAAATTAAAAAAACTCAAAATTAAAAATTTCCTTTTCAAAAAAATTATTGAATAATGTAAACTAAAAACTGTCCAAAAATAAGAAAATGCCCGAACATCATGATTTGTTCAAAAATGAAAAAAAGAGTCCAAGAATAAAAAATTACCAAAAACGAAAAAAAATTCAAAAATGAAAAAATCCTAAAATAGAAAACTTGTTCAAAAATTAAAAACGGTCAAGAATAAAAAATTCCTTAAAATGAAAAATTATTATACGAAAATAGGAAAATGCACAAAAATTAGAAAGTGTACAAAAAACGTTTAAAAAAAAATGAAAAAAGAAAAAAAATGCCGTAATATGAAATTTTGATCAAAAATTGAAAGACCTTAATGTAGAAAAGTTCCAAAAATCAAAAAAAGTTCAAAAATGAAAATGTCTAAAAATGGAATAAGATAAAAAAAAAAAAAACATTAAAAAAGAAAAAAGTTCATGAATAATATAATGCCCAAATTATTAAAAAGAAAAATGTAATAAAAAAATATTCGGGAAAGATGAAGATCTAAAAATTTGAAAATGCTTAAAAAAACTATCCAAAAATGTCCAAAAAAGTTACAATTTTTTATTATTCATCATTCAAAGTATTTACATGGGGAACAAATGGTACGTGAAGTCCACAAATCAGTCTTCTCCTAGTTCTAGTAAGCACTTTCGGTTGTCCTATTCATGTTGAAATTGTATTCAATTGAAATGAATACATATTTTCCTTAAGTTTACTATATTACCTGCATTATTTTGTTTGTTTGAATACACCGAAAACTCAAGTTACATTTTTGAACTTATTACTCAAGATTTTTTTACGAATAGGTAAATGTAAGTATTTAACATTATTTCAACAAAAAAAATTTCTCCATTTCCATGATATATTTCTGTAAATAAAATTCATGTGATTGTTAATTGAAATTTGAAACAGAAAATTATTATCATATATTTAATAATAAAACTGATTGTATGCTACGAATGCCAGAACCCAAAAAATATAATTTTTTGAAATCACACAACATGTTTATCGCTGAAAGAGAACAATTAAACTAGCTGTATATCCTTCGTATAGATAAACTATAGGCCAAGCAGGTATATGTTTTTAAATTTCAAGATTCGATCTGCTATCTGCTCAACTGTCGTACCATGTTGTACATAATGAGTAGGAGTATTGATAAAACCATACGCTTAGGCTACTCCACGCAAAGGATTATTAAACATCATTAAATAAGCCGAACAAAAGTCAATAATTATGTACAATGTACCCAGTGAATCGAAGATTAATCTGAAATTCGCCTAATCTCTGAAATAATCGCCATTTAAGTAATTCTTAGAGCTAACGTTGGGTGTGGTTGTACGGCGTGCATGCTGGCCGTATATCCGCCCCTATATGTTTTTCGTACGAGTTAAATGAACATGTAATACGCCAGATACATCATTATCGATAGCACCAGTGGCCGTATGCCGAGTAATGAACGAATATAGTTGTAAAATAAGCAACACCGTTATAATAATTGAAATACGTGCGTACATGTGTAGACCCTGAACCGAAGAAGAAAATGGTCGCGGCGCCAATTATCTCTCGTACAAGTGAAGAATTTTTCTCCAAGAATTTTTTTACGATGGAATTTATCTCCCCAAATATTTACATCTATTTTTCATTTATCTGCTTTCGGTAATCGATACATTGGTCAAGGTGATTTATTGGCTTAGGTTTTTATGGCAGTAAAACGGTTTATTGTTACTAGTTGACCACGAGCTCGAATTAGCTACGGTATCGTATAAACCGTGAAAAAAAAATGCAAATTTACTATCCCGTACTGAATGTAACTTAATTCCATCTGGGAAGCTTCAACGCTAGAAACTATTATATCTAATCTCTAAACGGCGGTCCACCTTTAAGCATTATAATATAAATGCTAAAATGCTGCTACGTTCTAGTTGTAAATAACTGCCTGGTATCAAGTTTGTAACGATCTACAGCCGGGTTGTGCGCTCGTTGGGTATCAAGTAATTGGAATTGCATTGTTGTTTCAGTCTTTTTATTTTCTTTATTTTATACGACTTGGCGGTTTTAGAAATATTTTCAGACTGTGTTCGTCGAGGTGTGTATAAATTGCTCGTAACAGATTTTAATTTAGCGATGAAAATTCTCTATTTTTTTTTGTCTCTTTTAATTCTGGTTTTTGTGGACGAATATTTATTTATTTAATTAATTTTTATTACGATGCGATAATACTTAAACCGAAGTTTTAAAATGGTGAAAATTTATTATGAAGTTGGTCAATATTTATTTAGGTATCTAAATTTAAAAAAAAAAAGGAAATATAATTTGATAAATGTTATTCTTGGCTAGAAAAAAATTACTTTTTAGCACGGTTGAATAAAAAGAAAACAACTTGGTCATTTACTATTCTTTGCACAAATTGAAGTGTAAGTGCAAGTAAAGTCTTCCGACTATAATTACAAAATCACCTAGACAACCTATCACGATATCATAGTGTAAGCAGCCATACGACATCAGTGGAGCTGAGTATTTAATACATATCCAGGCTCAGAAATGATGCTAGATCCTTCTCCCTCCCTCCTTCCTTTCCTCTCACACACTTTCTTCTCTCTCCTTTGGAAAACCCTAATGGGTTAGCAATTATTACATTTTTTGCTTCCAGTACTCATATAAGTCTGTACTCATTAATTTATAAGGTCAGTCAAGTATTGCTCAAATCTCGATTCATCCGTTATTTAGGGTTAATTTCAACTCAAATTAAATGGTTATACTCAAGTCTCAAACTAATTTATACACGAAATTTGAATTTTCCAATCACATCTAATGAAGAGTTACTAACAATTTAAGAAGTACCTATCATGGCCAGATTATTTCTCTAAAATCTGATTCACCTTTAAATTCTCCAATTTCATTTGACAGGTTGAAATTTGTAAGTATTGGTGATAATCAGAGCTCACTCTTTCGTATAAAATCGTTATTTGAGTTTTCAATTATACCATCACATTTTAGAATAATAGCCCCTACTTATCCCCACCAATATCACCTGTGAGGTTGAATTTCTATGTAATATTTCTTGGTCTTGGTAATCATGTGAGTTTATATTGATTAAATTTAAGCAAGTTTTGGCTCCCCAAGCAGCCCTAAAAATTGATCAAGCTGCTAATTTGAACAAGGATTTACAAAAGGGGAGAAGAGCATCTTGCCCCTTTCGTCTCTGGAAAGTGGTAAATTAGCGATTTCAGCATTAAGCTGGCAAAATCAGAAAATTATTTCAGCACTAACTTGACGATTCTAGCAGGTACCATGTAAGGTACACAAAACTGAAAATAAGGCAAGTACGTCTAACTTTTTTTTAATTATAAATTTTTGCATGTTGGACAAAATGGTACAATCATATCGGTAATTTCTCTCTTAAAAAGTCCCTCGGCACGTTACTAATTTCATTTCGACCTAAATAATTTGAAGCTTAATATCGTGTTTTACTAACTTCATAAAAAAAGTTCGAGCTTTCCGGATAGATTTTCTTAAAATATATAGTACATAGATTCAAGAAATTTCATGACTCCGAACTTCCTCAGAAATATCTTATTCGCTTTAATTCCATATCAGATTCGTATAGGATGAAATTTGGATATGCGAATGTCTTCAATTTAATTCATCATAGGATATCTCCCAACAGGCCGAGGCTTTCGGACTTTTTTTAGCTTCCCTCAAAATTTAAATGGATGTAATTTTGAGTCGAATCAAAATTTTGAAAGAGTCAACTTAAGATTTTTACATGAACTATCTTATTCTAATCAAATTCTGAACAATTTTTATCTATTGGGACTTAGGGTAGGTATGGAGCGCTACTGTGCAGGTGAATAAGTAGGTATCCTTATCAGTATTGAAAAGGTGCAAAATAATGTTTATTTACGTAAAATTTATTACTGTTAAGTGTTAATGAGTGTATTGCTCATTATAAACTCTTGTGTAAAATGTACTAACATAAATTTAATAATTTCAAAATTTTTGTTATCAGCAGTTATCAAATCAGATTTCGTTTGTTTTGCACCTTTTCAGCGATGTTTGATTTGGCCGCTAGAGCGTGACTACTTTGAGCGCTAAGTCCCAATACCCGTCCGCATTATTAGTTTGTGTGGCGGGAGGGGGTACACCATATGTATTGAGGTGAACGAAATTTATCTGCTTAAATTTTTTTGGCAGATTTTTAAAAAGGTCTAGGATATTAAACTGCGTTTTTTTTTTTTTTTTTTTTTTTTTTTTGTAACATGCCTTATATGAACCTTGAAAGTTACCCCAATTTAACGTGCCTCTGGCCTTAGCGGCAGCACACGGCACTAAAAAAAAAAAAAAAAAAAAAAAATTGGAAAATTTTCTGAAGAACTTTATGTTCAAAATTTATTACTGAATGTTAGGGCTGGAGAGAGGAAAGGGCATAGGAGGCAGGTCACTCCGAGCCAGGTTCCTGAAAGGGCTCAGAGATCCAAATTTTAGGTTTTATACCTTTTCATAAATCTAATTTAATTTTTTTTTCAAATTTTTATTAGAATAAAAAACAAAGATTCAAAAAATTGAAAAGCAGGGCTAGAAAATTATTATTGGCATCAGGGTAATTTTGGCTTTGTTCAGCTTTACTGAGGGTCGAAATTCAATTTTTTCCTTTCCTCCATTCACTCGACTAATTATCAAATTTTACTTTTTAGAAGCGTAAACATATTACTATATATTTTCAAAAGCCCTCGAAGAAAGTTCGAGCCCGAGGAAAACCTCCCTTACCCCTCTGTAGTTGGACTTGGGTGGAAAAACATACATGTAGTGAATAACGAATATTTATAGAAGTTGTACGCTGCCAATATAAAGATATGAAAATCCCCTCCCTTTCCGACCACTCTATACTAATCAGATAGAATGCAATAGCTATCGTTTTCCATTGAAAACTCACCTATAAAATGGATGGGTACAAGGCTACAAGTCGAATAATGGTAATTTGGTTGCCATAAAGGTATTCAGAGTACCACAGATACAAACGCACATCCTCAGCGAGCATTCGTAGGCCTATTAAGTTTTGAGAAAATTTCCGACAACTTATTACAAAATAATACCGGCGGTAAAAATAGCTTAGCGCACGTAGACGCCATCTAGGAAACTGGTTTTACCTCAACGATTACGACTACCAGTTCGGCTTAATGAGTTATATTACCGCTCAGCGTGATGGAGTAGTGGAACTGAAATATGCCTGGAGAATGATTCAATATATTCGCGATTTTCCGGGTGGCCTGTGACGTACCGGCACGGCAGCACTTATCAAGATCACCTCAATTGTTGAGCGTTGAACTAAAAGGGCAACGAATTCACGCTGCGAAGTTGTAACTGCGTACATTTTGAGGGAGCTGTTGAGGTTAAGACACGCGCTTGCGGATGTTAATACATCGGACACTGTGGCAGGCTTTTTTTATACTTGTGCAGTGGACTTGGCGTGCTGGGAGATCGTGTGCAGTCGTCGAGAAGCTTTTGTATAACGGTAGCTGGTTTTCAGAAGTATAGTGGTATTTTTTACGCTTCGTGTAGGGGGCGAGGATATCTCGTACCTACGGCGTTGGCCCAAAAATATTACAAACGAGGACTATAGTAAAAAAAATCGTAGGCCGCCCAAGTCAAACATTCGTGTTCGAAGAGCGCCAAATTTTCCACCATCGAGTATTTCATTTTTATCGAAATTAAGAGATAAACGTGTCCAACTGGTAGTAGAGCATGATATGCCATATGGTGACCGTGGTGACCGAATCCTTCACCTTTCAAATACGTTGACCGCCTGGTACGAATACGTCGATCGATCTGTGGGTTCCCATAAATCACGTTCATGCTCACGATTTCGTAGTATAGAAGTAGATACACTTCCTTTAAACCGGTTTGGCAAACCCAACGCTTTAAATTTTTCTTCACTGTTTTTTGTACATTTTTTCCCTCGGTCGTAGGGTTCTAGTGACAATAGAAAATCACTCAGGCTACGTCCAAAAAAATATGAATTCTTAAGCCCGGCTTGTTCGTAACCGCCTCGGAGGTCTTCGTGAAGTGTGGATACAAAAAAAATGGTAATCTTGAAAACAATGCTTTGAATATTTTCGAGATTTTTTTACCCACCAACAACTTCATCTTTCAAAAAAAGAGAAAAAAAACAGCTGCGAAAGTAACAGATCGAGAATGCGTCGGTGTTATGATGTGATATTGTGATATAGTTTTAAAAAGATGCCTGCAGTTTTCAAGTATACTGGTGAAACTACAATGGTGTTATATAGATTGCGTTATGATGAATATCAGGTATACTTGTTCATCATGAAGTATTGGATTTATGGGATTTAGAGATTTCCCAACGGAAGGAAGAAAAGAATTTTCAAAGAGATTTGGGAAATTCCAATTTTTTTCATATTAATTTTACAACACAATTATTAGGAATATTTTATATATTTTTTTTTGTTTTAACATGAAATTTTTGAATTGAAAGTTTTTACTCACTTAATCTTCATTTACATTCCATGTCCTGCTACAAAGGCCAGAGGTACGGAAAATTTTTTTATTTATCAGAAAATTGTATTTTTTATTTTATTTTACGACAAAATGGGTGGAATACGTCTTCTAAAATTAATTCAAATTAAAAATATTGACATCTTTTGTTCTTCTGTCTGTCTTCCCAACTTTCCTCTTACAGAGTTCTTGGGAAGGAGGTGGGTTTGGGAAAAATTACCCTTGGTTGAATGTTCTTAAACATGTCTAAAAGGATTAAGCGAATTTCAGTTTTTATTAAAAAAATATATATGTACCTAAAAATTAATAAAATACAAAAAAAAAATTAAAAATGCTCAAATACGTACGTAATGTATTTTTAAACGTCAAAAAATGAAAAATAAATCAAATAAAAAATGCATAAAAAAATTTTTTTCCCTTTAAAAACTAATGTCATATCATTCCCATATTCTTTAAGTTATAGCAGTATCTTAATAATATATAAATGCTTAATTTGGTTGATTTAAACAATTTCTTAACAACAACCCATTTAGTCTTCCTTTACTCATGACCTTCCTAAGGCAGTGCGGATTGTTCCACCGCTTCTAGAGCTCTAAAATACAGTTTGTCTTTGGCCTAGAGGCAGTATATGGCACGTTAAACTGAATTAAAAAAAATACCATGAATTTTTATAATAATTATAGTTGACTGTTCATGATTTTTTTATCATTATTACTTCGTTTATTCATTTATTCATTTATTTATTTATTTATTTACTTTTTATTTATTTATTTATTTATTTATTTATTTATTTATTTATCCATTCATTCATTTATACTCGCTTCTTTCTCTTTCATTTTATAATACTGGGCCTATATAATTGCCCTTGAATTGCCAAAACTATCACGCTTCTCTCACCCTTATATTTTGTTTATTCAGACCGTAGTAGAAGTGGAGGGAGGGGGGTTGGATATTTAAATATTGTTAAAATTGTATAATTCTTCTATAATGATATCAGGTCTTGCGTAAATTTTTGCTGAAATAGATTTTTTTTTTTAATTCCTATTATTATTGATCATGACTACATGTATACCTATTTAAAAATTCCCCCTCCCCCTCCCCCTATTACTCTGGCTTCAGCCCTGCAAAACAATGTTCAGAAACTAATTTTTAAACCACCTCCCTTTGATATCTGACTACATCTGTGCTGTGTTGAGGGAGTTTTTTTTTAGAAATTTGAAAATTTTATCTATTAGGAATGAAATTGAGGATCCGGAATGAAAACAACTTTCGAAAATTAATCCACATAATAAATTTTACAAAAAATTTGAAAAAAAAAATATTTTTTTAAATACAAAAAAGTGCAAAAATAAATGTTTTTTTTTTTTTTTTAAATTAAAAAATGTCCAAATATAAAGTATTAAAAAAATGTATGTTTGTTGTTCAAATAAAATTCTTAAACACAAGAAAAATTATAAAATCTTTTTTTACATACTTTTTTCTAATTTCTATGTAGAATATACATTTTTTTAAATTCTTGTAGGAAAAAAGTCATCTCTATCCTACCCCCTCCATCTAAAAAAATATATATTCCACTGCGAAACGCGAACATCTCTCTGCTCCATATCCAATCGTGGTTCTCGTTCGACTTCGGAAGTGAATGGTTTATCACATCTAGTACCTTTTTCATGCAATTCGAACGAAATAATTTGTTATAGAAAGCGTTCGTCAATTGTACTACACATATGCTTACTAACAGACGTAACGGGCGCTCGCTATTAAAAAGTACCTGTCAAAAAGCACCGTTTAAAAATATAATAAATTTAAACTCATACATGGGAATGCGGCGGCGATTGTCGGCAGGCTCAAAGTCTTCGTAACAAAAACACGTGAAATAATTTCAAAGTGCTAATTTAAGTTTAAACGCGCAAAGAAAACAATCTAACATCCTGGATAGACTAAAATACGTGACTACGATAGAGATGTACACTTCCTAATCTAACAGATGCGTTCAGCTAGTTTAAAATGAGACGTCAGCGTTTATGGAAATACATTTTGTGGTGGTCGGTATTAAGTAATATTTTGAGTATGGTAATGGCATGAAGTAATTATTTCGAGAATTTTTTGCTCAGTAATGTTTTTATACAATGAATGAAATAATAAAAAATAAAAATATTAAAATGTTCAAAACTAGTTACCTAATTTCTATTTAAAAAAAAAAAAATGTTATATTATTATATTAAAGAGTAATTTACTACTGAGTTTATATATTGGGGTTTTAATTATTTTAAGTAAATCGAGTATTTTTGAAATTTTTGTTTTAATTTTTTTGAATTTGTTTGGTCGAAGTAAATCGTTGATTGAAAATTAGCCCAAGGAGTTTGGTAGATTCTTCGCGTATGATAAGCTTTTTAGATTTATTATTGAAAAAATGCTCGATTCATTTTTTATCGAAAGCTGTTCATCGATATGAAATTATAATTTCATTATTTTACCATTAATAAAATATCGAAAAAAAAAAAATTAATTTACCTGTAAGAGATACGTGGTCGAACCGTACTTCTTATTTTCTTTTTTGTACCAAATCATGTTTCTTCATAACACATTTTAACAAAAAATTTTCACAACACTACACTTTCACATCTATTTACGCGTATAACCGAAAAAAAAATTCGAATTCGAGAACTTTCAAATTTGAATCTCACGCCATCGAAACTTCTCAAAAAAAATCTCACGTACCGAAAACCATACAATTGAAAATGCAAATAAAATTGAAGCGAAAAGTAAACACCGAAACAACTGGTTTTTAGCGCGGTTATCAGCTAAGTTGAACGTTTTAAGAATGACTACAATGTTCCGCGCGCACGTGTATCGTCGAGTCTGGTTGGGAACTTGTTCGTTGGCTACTGTATTGATAAAATGTAAATGTTCCCGCGTCTTTTGTTTCTCTCTTCTCCATCTTCCCCACTCTAGATTTTCGATTATTTTTTCCAAAACGGAAAGTGGTAAGTGGTAATAAATTTGGGGGTTTAATGGTTGGCGGAATCGACGTACGTAGGAATAAATTTTATTATTATGGCTCTAGTAGATTCTTGCTTATAGATCCGGATGGAAGGGGAAGAGGGAGGGGTATTTATGGTATTAGTTTCTCTTTTATGTTTTTTCGTTTAAATTTCTAGAAGACTGGTTTATATTATTTTTTGAATTTTATTTCGTGTTAATTTTTAAATTATGGTTTGTAAAGTTTTCAATTTTTTTTCTCCAATTTCAAACCTTAAAAACATCAATTTAGTATATAAATAAAATTTTAAAATGGTAAACAAATTTAAAAAAAATATATAATGATGCAAATGTCGCCATTTTTTTATTTTCACTTAAAATTTTAAATGTATCGAAAAAGCGAAATATTATATGATATGGAATTTACACGAAATTAAGAAATAATAAATTGAGTTCTTTTTGTATATTTTAAATTTAGATGAAAATTCATCATAGATTTTTTTTAGAGTCCTTCACCTTACATACATATTTTATTTTTATTTAGTTGAAGTAACTTATAAATCCAAGTCAAAAGATTAGTTTTACGTTGACATTTCATGAATGATTCGTGAGTTGGATATAAATACGACATTTCTTTCTCGGGATGAAATTTTCAACACAAAGGGAATTCACGCCGCATTCGTACACGACCCCATTGAAACGTCGTAGCCAACATCTTTATTTATAAAAGAATTCGATCGCAACTCAATACGGGTATGAATTCTCCCATATTAATAAGCCGAAAGAGCTGGCAACGATTTATCTTAATTCCCAACCGGACGCGTGACATGGGCGACCTTATACAACCAAAATATCGTTTTTTCTCCATCATCTCCTCCCGAAGACGCGTTTAAACGCGCGTCAAACGTCCCCATATCGGACAGTTTAGCATTTGTCAAGGTAACTGTGAATAGTTTATCTCCGTTATCATAACCGCTTTCGACGATATGCAATAATCGACGACGCGAACGCGGCGCGGCGACTAGATGGGGGCTGAGAACTACGGTTGACATCTTCTCTAATCCGGCGTGAATGTTTTTAAAAACGCTCGACCCGGTGTGTGGTCCTTATTCATCTTGGGTGGTCTGAATTTTCAACATGGGTGGTCCGCGCGTAAACTGCTTCTCTTAATTACAGGAATTCGAGCGATTTAATGCACACAAATGTACAGGTAGCAGTTAATCATAAAAGGTGTGTTTTATAAATTTAAACAGGACACTATACGGATTGGTGAGCGCTGTGTGCCGAACGCGAGAGCGCGACAGGCGTTGTAAATGATATGTCGCCGGAGATCGTGGGAGTTTAGGAAGTGAAATTGATCGGCAACTGTTTACTCGAGAACGCGAGCGGTGTGCTTGTCAATTGGCGCGAAGTGGTTTCGAGATCGCTGATAGATATGCGAACGACAAGTACTTGCGTGCTTGGTACAACGGAAACGAGTAATTTAGCCGACTAATTACCCTATCGTGTGTTAGGTTACGTATTAATCTGGTGTACCGTGGATTAATACGGGAAATCTGGTATAAACATTTTTTATTAATTGACAATTTAAGAGAAATTAGATGTCTTCGATATTAACATTTATTATTCTCATCGAAATAATTTGCTCGTGTAGCAAATCTTTGCAGAAATTTCATTTCAAATGTTAAACTTAGATTTCCAAATATCAAGGGGTTTGTAGCCTGGGACAAATTATACGATATAACGAACCCTTTCGCCCACTGTTTTTGTAGAGCAAGTAACAAATAAACCATTTGATCATCAAAAGTAAAATGGTACAATTATTTTAAAATAAAATTAAAAAAAAAAAAGATGAAAAAGTTGGCGTACCATTATTAATAACATATATCTTCATTTTTAAGTATTAATCTATTTTTTATACCATTAATAAATTTTAATATTATTATAAATTATTTTGATTTATAAACTTATTTATTAACAAATTATCTAACAAGAAATATGAATATTTTTTTAAAAATTACTTTATTTTTTTTTTTAATAGTCCTAGTAATTCAAGGAGCTAGTATTAAAAAAAAAATGTAACTTGTAGCAAAAAAAAACAGTAGAAAAAATATGTACATAATAAAAAAATAATTTATTTTATTTAATTAATAAAATTACTTTTAAATTTTAATAAAATTTAATTAAATTAAATTAAATTAAAATTAAACTAAATATAACTCTTCAATCAATTCTTTCGTACTCAAGACTAAACCCTTTTTTCTAAGGTGCTGGCGTAGTTTTTATTAACATCACCAAAAAAGTGATAATAACCTTATTCATATGAAATTCAATGGAGAATATTTTATTAATGAATTATTGTGATCATAGAGTCCAAGTTTTGAAATAAATTGGAAAGAAAAAAATGAGGGGGGATTTACGATTCCCTTTGAGAGGCAATGTCCAACACAAAAAGAGTCGTTGAAGACTTCCAATATGTTGTCCTAGTTAACAAACTTGGCATGTAGATAGAGGGGCTTGGAGGGGCTTAGTTTCTTCAAATCCCAAATTAGACTTGAAAAAACAAAAATTTACATATCTTATAACTTTTTTGATTCTTATTAAAAATAAAAATAGAAACCTGTAAGTAGAGATAGGTGGTAATTTAAAGTGGTAACTTACCCGGTAACTTACGGTAAGTTTCCACTACATAAGTTTCTTCAATTCTTCCAATAATTTAAAACTGGTTTTTGGGTCTTTTTTAGCAAAATTTTAAATCATGAATCAAGTTTTTTCAACAAAATCCACTTATTCATGTGAAATTTGGAAGTTTTTATACTTTTAAGTTACTTTAATTACCAGTAACTTACCTGAAAATAAATTACTGGTAATTAACCATCCTTACCTGTAAGTATGAAAAATTTGAACAATTAATCTCGCTTAATCATATTCCAAAAAATTATGAAAAAATCAGCAACTCGAGAAGTTGTAAATTATCGATTGAGGAAGGTAGAAATGAAGTTACTTGGATTTTATCACATTCTAGCCTTATGATTGGTCGTTATGCGCATGACGTATGACGTATGAGGGTCAGAGCAGTTACTATAATTACCAGTTCTACAAAACCCGAACCGGAACCAGGACTTGGAAAAACCCAAAACAATTTGAAAACAAGAACCAAAACAAAAATGTACCCGGAACCAAACCCAGAACTGGAACCATAATATTAAAAATTTTAGAACCAGAACCAAACCCGAAACAAAATGATACGATTCCGGGTTCTGATAATCTTATTTATTTTCTTTTTTAGCTTCGTAGTTTTCATTTTCATTTCACGATTAATTGACTATTTTACTTTAATTTTTGCGATGACCGAAATCGTCGCTTAGGCGCGTGTCCTGTTCTGTAACTAAAGTGATTTATCTGTACCCAGTCTTTTATGTTTTATCGCCGTTTATTCTTTAGGATTTATTTTGATGTTTAATTATTTCAAATTTTCAATGTTAACATTAACTTTTGAGTTGAGTTCTTGGGTAATTGGGTATAACTTGAATTTGGCTTGCAAATTAAAAAAAGAGTAAGTATAATATATACTTCTTTTATAATATTTTTTATTTTTTATTTCTTGTATTTGATTCTTACAGAATTAATTTTCGGTTTTTAAGAATTTGAAGACGAATATGAAGTTTATTCGAAGTATTCATTATAATTTTTTATCATAAATTTTAATTAGTAAATATTTTTCTTTCTTCAGTTTTTACTTCAAATTTAGAGGTATTCTCCACTAAGTCTTGGAACAGGAAAAATCTGAAAAAAAAAAACAGAACCGGAACCAGAACTAGAAAAACCCAAAACCAAAACAGTTTTGGAACCGGAACTGTAAATTTGAACCCTGAACCGAAACCAGAACCAGAACCAGAATCAGAATCAGAACCACAAATGTTCCGGTTTTACAGCCCTGTTAATTACTCTATGATTGATAGTTACACGCGTGACGTATGACCAATCACAAAAGCGGCCCAGCAGAGAGGGCGAGAAGAGGATGCAAAGGGTGCATTTGCATCGGGCCTGGATTTTTTTTTGAGGGCCCATCGTCTGTAGCCAACGCGAAAACGACGTGCTTTGTTTATAAAAATGATCAACTTTATACACTTGTATCTCAGGAACTAATGAATAATTTTTAAATCAGTTTCAAGGCCCTGAAAGTAGAAAGTTGAAACTTTTTAATGATATGAATTTCATTGAAATTTACATTTTTCATGACCTCGTAAAATGCATTAGAAAATTACTAATTTTTGCGTTTTGAGTAATTTACCTATTTCAGCTTCAAAATGAGGGTGAAAATGAAATGTAACATTTTCACTCTGATGACTCTTAACTAGACCCTTTAACAAATATTTCAAGACTTCATTCATGGTAATCGACCAGGGCGTTGTGGAGAAAAATTAATTCGAAATCAATACTTCTGTTTTCAACCAGTACACAAAAAACGTGTAAGCGCTTCATGAACTTTCGATCAAAAACACTGAAGGTTGAAATTGGGGTCAAATTACAAGATTTTTTGCTCTGAATCTGAATACGTAGGTCTGCCAGCCCTAAACTGCTGCCAAAGAGCCGGCAGATGGGGTTAAAAGGGGGAGAAAACTTGAAAAAATCAAGTATTTTTGTTAATATTCACATCTAAACATCGGACACAAAATGAGAAAAATCAATTTATATATGATACAGCTCTACTTTTTTAAAATTTGAATTAAAAATTTTGGCAAAGCTTAAAAATACTGCCTGAGGCATTTCATCTCCCTTCATCATCTCTCTTAATCTAGTCATGCTCATGCACTTTTGTTAGCAAGTAGAATAAATTATTTGGCAAACACGTAAATTTCATCAAATCGTATTTTAATGTTTCAAAGTGAAAATAGCACCTGAGGCATTTTACCTCCTTTATTGCCTTCTTAATTAGGTCCTGCCCATGTACATTTGTTGGTAAGTAGAAAGTAGAAATAATTGACAAATCAATGAATTTTACAGAATTTCATTTTAATATTACAAAAGTGAGAGATTTGCTTTAAAATAAGCGAATATTTCTAGCTAGCATTGGGTATTAAATGTTGTACGTATAAAGAAAAAAACAGCTTTGACAGCCATAAAATCTTATTTCTTGGAAAAATACGAACTACTATTGTATTTTCAAGTCATCTACAAAATTCATCAAATTCGTTTTAAAATAGGGGTTTTAAATTACTAGCCATGAAGGCTTATTAGCACACCATCGATTTGAAAACTAAATCGTCCAGCTTTTATAGGTACTCATCTAGACCTCCCATAACATCTAGACTATGTTTTTCTATGAAAAGCAATATAAAAAAAAGTGCAGCTGAATTCTTGAATGAAATTTATTACCATCGAATATAATTACTATAGGGAGCAATTAAATTAAAGTACCTTTTAATCAGCAAATTTATGTTCCATCGGTTCTTCTGTGACTACTGTATCTGTATGCTATATGTGGTATATTTCTTGGTATTGTATATAGGTAACTAATAATCATGAATGAATAGATTACCTTTGTGTAGGGCTGGAGATCATACGTTAGATGTATCAAGGAAATAGTATAATTTAAAATACAAAAATTACCCTTTTTCAACCGCATGCGGCATTTTTTATACAATAAATCAAATGCGTTTTCATTAAAATGCGTACAAGCGAGTAGTTTGTGGGAGCTGTGGGCGTTACTGAGGATGAACAGATATCGGAGATTATAATCTTTTTTTTTTTTGCTGTCTTCATTTTCCTGAACAGCTTATTTTACGTTGATCGTTGTATTACGAGGTGGCTTCTTATGCTCTTTAAAATATATAAGAGTGAAGTTTATTTTACTTAAATTCTACCACTGAACGGGATTTGCTCCTGATTCATATCGTGTAGAAAGACTCCGAAGGGATCAATGATCTTGAATTTTTATTTGATCGAACACCAATAGAACAAAGATGAAGTATCATATTCCACGTGCTTTGTAAAACTCTAATAATAGGTAAAAAATAATATCACATGTGAATATAATGAATACACTTATCTTCTTCAAATCTTATTTTCATACAACTTTTTTAGCACAATTTTTTTTTGAATATGCGAAAAACAGGGGCACATTAATCATGAGTCACATTTTAGGGGCGCATTTTTTTCTTCGAAATCTCGAATTTTTTTACTTTTTTTTTTAATGTAATATGTAAATAAATTCTCTAGACAAGAAAAAAAATTTAATAATAAAAAGTGAATGCTTTTTGTGAAACAGTATTTCCTGATGTGTATTAATTTTTGTTGGGTTTTCAATGAGCATCTCGCTCAATTTATCAAAAAAAAAAAAAAAGAAACAAACGAAAAATATTATGTTCAATAATCTAACAAGATGAAAAAATGAACCAAAATGTAACCAAATTTCATGTCTTTATGGGCGAGTATACCATTAAGCAAATAGAAAATTCGTACCTTTATCGTACTTTTTACTTGCCTTTCCTCAATTGTAATCACACCCTACTTACCTCATAAAAATCCCAATCTCGTGGGATGTCTATTTCCACGATTATCATTAAAAAATTATTATATTTTTTATGCAAAATTGGAAGTAACGACGTATTAACCAAGAGGCGATTTAGCTAACATTTTAGGGGCTTATTTAAAAAACATAGTTTATATTATAAAAATTATGAAACATGAAAATAAAAATAAAAAGAATGAAACAAAATCAAAAAGTCGAAAAATTAAAAAAAAAAATGTGTTTCACATTTTACATTAAAATAAATTTTAAAAAATCTTGCGTATGAATTTTGCAAAATTCCCCCACCCCCATCTCCCTTCCCTCCAATGAAAACCTTCGAATTATACGAGAGAAATGGGGAGTAAAAATTCTTAATACGCTTCTGGTGAAGAGTTATCTTATGGGCCAGGCAAATTCGCGGAAATTTGACGAAAATAATTCTTATCAAAGTGATTGTATTTTATGTGCTATGTGTATTTAAGGCTTAATTTTTAAAACTTTTCACAATTTCAAAAGGATTTTTTTACAAATTTTTATTGAATCAAAAAACAAAAATTTGAAGGCAGGGCCCAACAATTATTTTTACCACTAAACTAATTTCAGCTCTCTCCGGTTCTATTCCGAAGTCCTCAGGTATCGGAACTTCCAATAATTCCCAATAAATAATTTTTTTGGCTTTCATCTCCGTAACGATGATTTGTAAGAAAAAATTGGCTATAAGAAATTATTCTCTAAAAATTTCATAAAAAAGATTCATTTTATTGTTTTTTTTGAGAAATACATATTTCATTCAGAAATTCATTCAATGCTCGAGGAATACTCGAAAAAGAGGTCTCTGAGTTATTTCTCAATGGCTTGCTCTAAAAAGTTGATTGATACCTAATTCAAAGGAACATAAGCAGGAGAATTTTTTAACCCCAATTGTTCAACTGAGAATTAAAATGATGTAATGTTACACTTTCTCTGTTAACTTCTTACCGTTACTCCCTACCCAGCTCTCCGATTTTGCTTAAATTTTTGGTAAAATGCTCCTAATTTCTTTTTAACCTGACCACTCGTGTTCTCTTTCGACACCTTCATTTCGTTCTTTTGCCTGGAAGAAATTAATGTCTTCTCTTGCCCTCATCCTCCTCGCTTCAAGACTTTTTTGTTTTTTTGCAAATTGTAAATAAAATTCTGTTCCATCAACCATGAAGGCTAATGGAAACATTTAGATCCAGAGCAGGACAAGGAGGGATAGAGAAGGAATATTGTATAAACAACGTTGCAAATAAAATTCCAATTCCGTTCCTTTAACCATGAACGACAAGAGTAACAGTTAGACCCATGGCAGGCAAAGCAGGCAGGGCATGGTAAGATAGGGTGGATGGAGGGAAATTTTTTTATAAACAATGTTGCAAATAAAATTCTGTTCCTTCAACCATGAACGCCGAGAGTAACAATTATATCCGTGGCAGGGAGAGCAGGGCAAGGCAGGGCAGGGTGGGGAGGGAGAGAAGGGGAATTTTTTATAAATGATGTTGCGAATAAAAATGCTGTTGCTATAATCAAACCCAAGAGGCACCGTTAAACCTATTTCAGACAGAATCGATGGGTGAGGGGAAGAGAGGGAATTTTTTAGGAACAATTGCAAATAAAATTTGTTGCTGCATGACGATCTATATTTGGGAAAAGAGTCTGGATGACTTTAGCGAGGAGATGTGAGAAATAGTTTGTGTATTGTCAGGAATGACTGCATTAGATATTTGTGAAGTTTGTCGTTGCTTTAAGAAATATATTTTTTGATAAAAATTAGAGAAATGTGTTTTTTGCAAACTTTAAGATATTTCTTCATTTTTTTTTATTCATTTAAATTTTTGTAATTTTTGTATTTTTTTTTATTTATTTATTTATCATAAGCCGTGTACAGCTCTGGACTAGAGGCGAATTTATTTTATTTTATTTCATTATTATTATTATTTTTTTTTAAATTTAATTTTATTTATTTATTTATTTAGGTTATTAGGCCGCATGACGATCTATATTTGGGAAAAGAGTCTGGATGACTTTAGCGAGGAGATGTGAGAAATAGTTTTTGTATTGTCAGGAATGACTGCATTAGATATTTGTGAAGTTTGTCGTTGCTTTAAGAAATATATTTTTTGATAAAAATTAGAGAAATGTGTTTTTTGCAAACTTTAGGATATTTCTTCATTTTTTTTTTTATTCATTTAAATTTTTGTAATTTTTGTAATTTTTTTTTATTTATTTATTTATCATAAGCCGTGTACAGCTCTGGACTAGAGGCGAATTTATTTTATTTTATTTCATTATTATTATTTTTTTTTAAATTAAATTTAATTAATTAATTAATTAATTAATTTTTTAATAAGTAGGTAAAGGAATGTTGAACATAGGAAGCGAAGTAGGTGTGATATGTTGGTAGGACTGTTATGAAGAATGAGTTTCATTTTTTTCATTTTGATTTTTTGATAATTTGTATTTTTTTTATTTTTCAATTTTTTTTTAAAACTAATGATCATTTAAAAATATATTTTGTTCACTGTTGGGTAATTTTTCAATTTTTAATATTTTCTTTCTAAAATTTTTTAATAAACACTTTGCACTACAAACGTTAATTATATATATATGTAAGACATTTTCCTTTGAAATTTTTTATTGAGGGGAGAGGAAGGAAAGAAAATATTTTTTGAAACATCTTCCTGTTTTTTTTTTCAATATAATTTTTTCCTCATTTTTTGGCTCAAGTATTTTATTTAAGAATTGTAATTATTGTTTTTGTATATTTTCAAAAGCATAAATTCAGAATGTTCATCCTTTTTTGAATAATTAAAGCCGTAACTTGTCCCGTTTGCCCTTCCTTTGAGACCCTGATCCCAAGTCCTTCAACGTGCTGTATTAATAATCCAGAAACGATAAGCGAATACGAACTAACAGCGTACTACGTCGTATTATCAAGGAAGGAAATTATTTTCGATATTAGAAGAGATTAAATTTTCAATGACCTTTAAAAAAGAAATACTGGTAGGAAATTGATTCGAATCATATTTTATCTCCATCATCCTCGTTGCATAACGCGGGTGGTCTCGAATTTTTTAAAACTCACGCACAACGTACCAATGGCCCTTAATGCGGCTATATTTTACGCCACAGATCTTTGTTTCATTTATTACACGCTCTGTTCCAAAATTTGATTGTTATGGTGCGCGTTTTTCAAAATCAAAAGATACCATATGAAAAAAACCTCCAAAACAATGAATACAAAGCTGACTGCGATAATGATAAGCACGTGCTATATTTCACGCACGAAGTATCCAAAATTCTTGGTAGAGCAGAGCATCGAACAGAATAATATGAACGATTAAAGAAATAGATACTTGGGCCACCCAAGTCGGTATACATATAGTTTATCCGACTATTCGATATAATTACACATTTTCCGAGAAAAATCTTTCATACAGTTTATACTTACCTATTCAAAACGAAGAATGACTTCGAGTATTATCGTTGGATGCTGAAAATTTTAAATTAGGTGAAGATTTATGCATTACATTATCTATTGTGTGATAGAATAGTTTAATAAGATGAATATTATAATTTATTAATGAAGCACGTAAACAAAACAATGCTTTTAATCTCTCCCAGATGATTGAATAATTTCGAAGAAATACACGCGAAAAATAAAAACCGGAAATATATCTCCATAATTAGTAGGTACCTATCTAATATGCGGGTTTGTATTTCAAGCTTAAAGCGATCACACAAAGATGTATTTCTCATATGCCTCTTACAGGAAATCTATGTATCCAAATGTATCTGAAATTGAAATTTTAAATCTATTAAAAACACTTTTATTAAAACTACTTCCAGAATGAACTGCTTCATTAAAGGATTGTAGGCTGCCGGTACAATGTTATAAAGCCATAATTTTCATTAAGTTTTTACTTCTCTCAAAGCAACCGAGACAGATAATTACTTTCTTTCGTGCGTGATCCTATGAATGGGAGGATTAAATTGGCGGCTTGAATTAAAAAATAAATAGAATTACTGTAATTTCATAGAAAATGGGTGTAAACGCCTGTGGTCAAGACTCAACATGAAGCTTGGATATTTTCAATAGAAAATATTTAAACAGTGTAAAATCTCCAAAGCTTCGTTTGACATCTTTAAATGCTACAGATAGTAAAAATAAAAAAATAAACAAAATCGAGTTACCATCGGTACCTTTGAAATGTTAAAATTCAAACGTTAATAACAAAATGATCTCGATTACGAAGTATTAATCAATTCGGTTAATCTTTTTGACAAATTTTTATGAGACTTACAACGTATTTTAACACATCTACCTGTCTACGCGTTACAAAAAATGCGGCGTGATAGTAGGTACTAATTGATTGTCGACACGATAAGGCCAGTCGTAGGATAGTTTTGGATTTGAAGTTAATTAATTTTTTCTTCAGTTAGATCTTTTTTTTTTTAAATCCACGAAACGCGACAAAGTAGGTGGTCCAGCGTGGAAGATTAGATTGTATAGAACCGAGTAATAATCGGTTTATCCGTGTCAACGCCAAGAATCGAATTTGTAACATGCTACCCCCTTATGTAGATATAACACGAAGAGAGATCAATGCAACATTTTATGACAGTGGAGGTGTCTTTCTTACATTAATTGTTCTGTCAAGAGTATCGAATGCCACACACGAAGGTACCTTTACCGACAAAATAATATACGTTTTTTACAATTTAATCTATGGCCCTATAAGGATAGCCGGTACGAGCTTACCTTTCATGTTCGCTCTTCGTAGACATTTAAAATCCATTTTATGAAGTTGACGCAATGGTATACATATACTATCTTGAAATAGATCATATTAATAAAGTATTGTCGTCATTTATGAACTTGTAATGATCTGTACAAGTACCTCTATGCTTAATTATTTAATGATAGAGTCTATAAAGAGCTCTATGGTAGATAGTAGGTACATAGTACTATTTTATAGTCTATACAAATCAGGGGCGTGTTTGGTCAAAGTGGACCCCAAGATATGCTTTACAACTTTACATTAGCTCAATAGTCACATAAAGAGCACCAATGGCCTTAAGTAGAGTTTCGATTGCATACTTGAGCCGCACACTACTCAAATCCAGAGCTACCTTCCATATGTGAGATGGGTTACAAGAATATAGGAACAGCATTTGTTGAAGTCAAATCGTTTCAACAGTCAAAGTATTCATTTATTTTCATACTTAGGTATGTTACTATCGTTGAATTACATAATGAATTCAGTTTTTTATACGATATTTCGAATTTAAGAAAAAAATCAAAAGAGAATAACAAATATAGTTTATTTAAGTTTGGAACCAAATTTTACAGATGAAAATAAGATTTACAAGACGAAATAAGGGCACTTTGTTTTTTGGTGAGGAGCGAAATACACCCCTTTTAAAACCTAAATTATGTTTCAAAAAATAAACTGATTTCTTCGTTTCCACATATTTGATTACACTTCGAATTTTGTTAATCATGCCAGTAATTGTAGCGAGAAACCTCGATGGGACAGGTAGCTGAAAAAAGAAGTCAAAACCTCCTCTAGGATTTGGTTAGCCCTACCTAAAATGATGTGTTAATTGCAAGCTCTCAGTGGCACCAAAAGTTTTTTTCATGTTTTGTGATAATTAGTATCAAGAAAGATATCTGCGAAATCCTCAAAGTTGATAATAAATATCGCAAATAACTTCGCCTATAATGTCATATAAAATCATGTTTTAATTTGAAATGTAAAAAAAAAAAAGTAAGCAGCCATGCCGCATTACTGGAGCTGAGTTATTAACTGGGGCTTGTTCAGATTTACAAATAACATTGCCAACTTCTTCATGTCTGTAATCCACGTCCAATACCATTGTTAAGATCCGCCATTTTGGATCTATTTTGACCTAAATCGAAGAGATCGTATTCTGGTCATCAACTAACCCTACACACGAAGTTTGACTTTTCTAGATCAATTTGGTGAAGACATATGGAAGATTCATGAAATTTCCTGTAACCATTTCCTCTCCAAAAAGCGTTTTTTGCTCTAAATCCCCTTCAAATGCACTTGGGAAGCTGAAATTAAGGAAGATTAGTCGCTTGAACTCATTTTGTCATGTGACACTACAATAAAAAATTTTTGACATCTCTCATACATTCACCACGTTTTGAGGTATATAACCCCTCCTTGTCCCCTCCAGCATTATGTATGGAAGTGAATTGCGGATATAATCATTATACTTCTTATACTAATTGATAATCATATGAGTTCATATTATTAATATTTTCACTAATTTGAGGATCCTCAATCTTTACTCAAATTTTAATAATCCGCCATTTTGAATTTATTTTGATCCAAATTCAAGAGGTCATATTTTGGTCATCAACTAACCTTACATACCAAGTTTTACTATTCTACGGTTGATTTGGTGAGGAAATATGCAAGATTCAAGAAATTTCATAACTTAAAACTGCCTCAAAAAACCAGTTTTTGCTCTAACTCTTCTCAAAATGTACTTAGGAAACTGAAATTTGGATTTGTTGGTGTCCGTGACTCACTATTTTATATGAAATCAAAAACAAAAGCTTTGAGTAATTTGCCCTTTCTCTAGACTCCCTCAAAATTTAAATGATCCCCCATTTTGAATTTTTTCGAAATGATAAAAAAGTAGTTTTGTTGCATTTTTTGTAAGATAAGTCTTTTACCAAGTTTTGAGCAAATTTCATTAATACCCGGCCGGCGCTATGCGTGGACGACAAAAAACAAAATTACCTCAAAAAACCGATTTTTGCTCTAACTTCCCTTAAAATGCACATAGGAAACTGAAACTTAGGTATGTTGGTATCAGTGGCTCACTATTTCATATTAGATCAAAAACAATAAATTTAAGGTATTTGCCTCTATAACATACCCTCCCTGACTCCCTCCCCCGCTTGCTCCGGGATGACCACGTTGCCTCGGACCTCGTCCTCTCAAATTCAGATGTCAAATTTTCTCTGAAATTATTGAAAAGCATCAAACTTCAAAAAATTCAGATGTCAAATTTTTCCTGAAATTATTGAAAAGCATCAAACTTTGTGTTTCAAGAAAACAAATATGACTATTGCTTATCTTTTAACTCGTAGGAGTTTCAAAAGTATCGCAATACTTCCCTTCAAAATGATAATATGATTTAGATACTCTTATTTTTAACATTATCAGGAAATTACTTATACGTTAGAAACTTTGTGAGAAAAAAATATGATGTATTTATATTTAGTCTTCTGAGTAATGAGCTGAAATCGAACACGCTGCTATGTACTAGCCTTATAAATAACGTATTTATTATACATAAGCATACAAAATTTGATACTTTTTCAAAAAAATTAAAAACTATTTAATCTCCTAAATTCTGAAAAAAATTTATGTTAAAAATTTTTTTCACATTTAGGCGAAGAAGTGTACAAAAAAATTCCAACTGCCCAAAAATCAATTGTTTCGAAACTTTCAAATTTTAGATAAATTTAACTTCATGTTGAAAAAGTTTCCATCAACTTTGAAGACTGAAAATGATTCATGTTTTTTGAGGGTCATCGCATAATTCAGCGTTTACTTTTTCCTGATCTTCTACAATTTTCAAAAAATCCCGAAAGTGAGCCCAACCATTTCAGTAGAAGCAATGTATATCAGCATTTCGGTATTTGTACCCTAGTGGAATTAGGTACTTAAATACGCTTAAACACTAAAATCAAACACGAAACTTTTAAATAACGCTGATATTCTTATGTTTCTTACTCATCTATTTCTAATAATTTATCCAAGTTCAAAAGTTCAAAATTAATGTCTTTCTCTTGTCTCTTCAATCTTTTCTTTCTTCAATGAAATATCTATAAAAAGATATATGAATTTACATCTTACTTCATAGCAATATCGATGGCAATCTTAAAAATATAAGATATTTGAAAATTTCAAGGTCTTAATGGTCACTGATTTCTTTCGGAGATGATTCTTTTATCTGGACACATCAGCTCTCACGTACCAATCATGGTGTCATTTCGGAATATGATTTATGTTCTGGAGTGATGAGCGTTTTATCATCGATGCGTATCAAAACCTATCTTATAGTTCGGAGAGGTTTGTATTGTTTTTATGAGATGTATGAATAATGATATGCCTATAAACCCACGTATAACCACTAACCAGTTTTTTTTGTGGATATCTTTAGTAGCTATTAGAAAATCTTGACGATTGAAAGAATAAGACCAGGTATCAGGACATGTGCTATGTCATTCATAAATATTTATAGATAAACCGATAGGTATATTTAGTACGGTCAATTTTTACATATTTTTCATTTTAAAAACTAATATATATATAATATCAGTAGTATAAAATGTACCGGATACTGGAACACATTTTTTTTCTATGGATTTTTAATCGAATTTATTTATGTTTACCTATTTAATAAGCAGTAAAAATAATTTCACTATCCTAACCGTATTTATTTTATTTGTATCCTTCAACGACCGTTTAAAAGTTTTATCAGTTTATTACCCAGAAAAAACCAAGAAGCAATTTCAAAGATGTTGATATTCATTTTTTAATGCAAATCAACGCCAATACTTTCACTTCATTCAATCATTTTTGTTAACCCATATTTCTTAAAAATCAAATCAACAAAAATCAACACCCACATGAGCACTTGAACCTTGATTTTTTAGATATAAACACCAATATTTTCATAAATTTCTCGTTAGAATGGCGTTCAGAACGGGAACGGGCTTCCGAAAAAGTAAATTGTACCCTACCACGACTAAATTTATTAAAAATAAAAAATATACAAATACTCATTTGCGAAGGGACACAAATAAAATAAATATGTTTAGGGAACTGAAATTATTTTTAATGTTTATTGAATTGGTAAAGATAAATAAATTCGGTTGGAAATCCATAGAAAAAAAATGTGTTCCAGTATTCGGTATATTTTATACTACTCCTATCCAATATCTATACGCCTTCAAATAATGACTGTGCAACCAATCCCGCTTATAATTTCTTAAAAATACTAGTGCCTCCTCGCCCCTTCGGGGCTCGCAATAAAAATTAAATGAAGAAAAATAATAGTTATTTTATCAGATAAGTACTGCTAGATTCCAAACTGCACAACCCAATTTATTCTTATTTGTTACCCCCACCAAGAGTTCTTCCTTTCAGGATGGGCTCTCGCCTTTATACCTTTGTATACCTGCCATTTTAAACAATTTTACAACTTTACCCTTGCGAATGTACGAAGCTTTTATTGAAATTTATCACCTTTTCTCCCCTTTGTATACCTACTATCCTTTGTACCTTTTATACGTGCTACTCAAAACAATTTTATGACTTTACCATTGTACATGTACAAAGATCTTTATAAAATTTACAACCTTTTTTTCTTTTGTGTACGTGCTATCCTCTATAGAGTATTTATAATGATTGGTCTAGGTTCTAATTGGTCATACGTCATGCCTGTAACAACCAATCAGCAAGTTGGAATGTGATAAATTTACCTCGACGAACTCATAAAATAAAAACACAAATCAGCTGATGATTCAAATCACAGGAAAGTAGGAATGAAACTACCTACATTTTATCACATTCTAGCGTTATGATTGGTCATTATGCACGTAACATATGACCAATTAGAACCTAGACCAGTCATTATAAATACTCTATATACCTTTTATACCTGCTATTCAAAACAAGGATGCGCGCGCATCTCAAAACCGATTCCATTTTGATTTTTAATATATAGAGAGATAAATATACTATTTTACCTGACTTTAACGCCATTTTCTTTTCATATTCTTTGTTTTTAACTCTTTTAAACAATTTGGTAAATCTACGAAGCAATATAAATGATAACACCACCATTAAACCATCCAAGTAATACATTTTGATGAAATAAAATGAAAAAAAATTGAAAAATATATAAGCATTTGTCCCTGGCTCATGTGTATAAGTGATATAATTAAGTACTGAATACTGTGCTTTTTTTTAAATTACGAAGAAATCTCATTTTTCTCATGATATACTATTTCGGTAAATAATTAAAAAATATTGCATTTTGTTTGTTAATTATATATTCATAGTTGATTAGTATGGTAAGTCGGATACAATCAAATTTCATGAAATTGTTTGTGAAAAATATGTTTTTGTTGAATGATGTGAATACTAGTAATAACATTATTTTCAAAATTCATTTCTTGATGAGGTGTTGTATCGATAAAAGAGATACGTTTATAATTTTTCAAAATTCTAATCATCAGATATCATTATGTTCTTATAAAATACTATCAGCTTTTTTTGCGTGAATGTCGAAATTCTAACAAATACGAGTAGTTGCATATTATGATGATGAACTGCAATAATTCAGAAATACATTTTTTTAAGGGAGAAATTCTTATTTTCTATTTTTTTTTTAATTTGTGAAAGAAAATGTCAAAAAGAGGTAAGAATTTATTATTATTGTTCATATTTCTTCTGACCACTGTGCTCAAATTTTAGGCAAAAAAAAAAGATTTCTTAAATGTTTGTTTTTTTTTCAGGGAAAAAGAAAATCTTTAAATTATTTCGTAGAAAATTTGGAAAAATAACGAGTTTCAATAAGGATTTTTCATCAGGTATTTTCAATGCATATTTTCATTCTATTGTCATTCATTACGTTTTACTTTTAAAACCATTCAATCACACTGATGAAAACAAAATGACATAAATAAAACGCAGGTCCATGCGAAAAATCTTAACTAGGAAGGACGGAGAAGATTTAAATAAAGTAGAACATATTTTACTGAACTTATAAATTTTATTTTACATGAACAAGCGTTTATAACTTATACCGTGCATCCAAGTGATTCGGGTACAATCAGCGAAAAAATCCTTTTTCCAATTATTTAAAATTTATTTTTTCAAGTGCAAAGAAATTGTAATGCGATTGAAATGAATTTTTTCAGCCTTAAAGTTTATTAAAGTAATTTTAAAAATAATTTCTGATATAAAAATTGTAGTGTAACTCTTATTATGTTATCAACAAACTGAAATTTTTGCGCTGACTCACGACTTTATCCGAATCATTGGTCGTATGGTATCTTTTCTAAGTGTTTTCTTGAAAAACCCAAGCTCGAGGGAAATCCCCTTCTATGGTTAGGCCCAATTGAATACTAAACTTATAAAATGTAAAATTGCTGACATAAATCGTATTTATGTAACTACTAACCAAAAAATAAAAATAAAATATATAAAATAAAAATTAATGAATTTCTCTTATCTCCGAATGCAGGCATTATGATTGGATGTGTTCTCATGACGTCATTGCTTAGTAAAATCTCTCTATTCCACGCACGAAACCCTAAAAAGTTTACTGATAAAAATTTTTCCCTAAATTCGAAAAATTGGCGAATAAGTAACGCAAGAAAATGAACTTATTGCAGTTATTATTGAAATTATCTCGTTGTAATTGATAGTGTGACTTTCGTGATCGTGTATTAACGAATAATGAAATATGCGTTTCAAAAGTGTTGAGATTTTATGATGTTTGTTTCGTGGATTTCTCACGAACTTTCAAGTAGCCATAAGTTGAAGATTAACTTGAATGTTATTCAATTTCAAAATTTCAAAAGCTTATTATTTGGCGTTTGATACCATACAATCACTTCTCACAGGTATTCATTATTTAAATTCAACTTGCATCAACCGTATAACGTTATATGTATTATTTCATATGTAAACGAGGTAATTTAATCTCAAATCGATTGGAAATAGGAAATTCAATTTAACCTTTCTTTTTTTTTCTGAGCTCATAAAACAAAATGGTTTTGGTTTTCGATCTCTCATGAATGTATTACAGAATTTTTATCGCATTTTTGAAACATTTTTATCAATTCTTACGCGAACTGAATTCTAAATTTATCAATTATTGAAAGATTCATATTGATATTTTTGCACACGAGTGCTTTTTTCGGCATATGTTTTGTGATAATATTTTTCAAGTTCATGTACATGTGCGATTTTGATGTGTATTTGATTCGATTTATAGATTATATTTTTAAGTTATTTTTGGATGAATTCCAACAGAAATTTTTACAGACATTATGTATGTTTTGGGAAAAACTAATGGAACATTGTATACAATATTCCCTATTGAACATTATAAACAATATTCCGATAGTTTCTAAATCCACAAATAATATGGAAGAGAATGTCAACACATTTTTTTCCAGTAACAATAATCAATTTCTATATATTGAGTAATACTGATCAATGATCACTTGTATGAAAATATTGAAGGTCGAGCACTTCCCGCTCCGGTCTACTAGTTCTGGCACGTGAATATGCTCAATGATTTACCTTTACATGTGCACGATTTTAATAGGTAGGGGCGAGCCCGAACTTCACTCAAACGCGTTTGTCGTATGAGCGTTCTTCTTCTCTAAGTATATACGTTAGTTGCATCACGTTGAGTTTTCTTATTTCATCATTTCACGTTAAATTTTTCCAACCCTAACACGCGATTGAAAGGAAAATTCGTAAGTAATCATGTTTATTATTTTGAGAAAATTTATCGATTAATTTATCTCATTGTAGCGCCATTTCGCGTTATTTTCAAACACCTGTCTCGCGAGTAACCAACATCTGAGTTGAAGTTTGAATTTATAATATTTTGTTTTAAATTTCGTGCTAACCGGTGAACACGTTGCTACATCGAAGACATTATGTTGACTACACCTGCATAGTACTTTTACTTTCCTTAAATTCTGGTCGCCGATGTTCTCCGATGGAATGCGACGTTTAAAAAGAAAGTGATGACGAAACGGTACTTACTAACTAGTATCTCGGTGTACTAGCAGTGGTCGAACTTGTTACAAAATTTAGTTTTAAAATTCACGTAATAAGTTGTTCGCGGTTGTATGGAAAGTTGGTTGTGTATTTTCGCTACATTTTGAAAAATTTTACGCTCGATTATATAATATTGGAAATTTCTATTGTGCATTGTTGGCGATTTTGAAAGTTCAAATTAGGAAGTAAAGTGGAAACCTGTTTGGTTTAGGCGTTCGTGGATAAAGGCAGGTTTTACGTTGATATATCGTAAGTGCATTTCTACGTATTTCGATGGTTCCATGTGATGAGAACTGTAATGTAAACGAATTAGCGATGCTCTTCCGGTACTTCGAACTGAACCATCTTGGTGCAATTTGCTCTGTTCGAATATCGCGAGATTTAAGTTAGAAAAAAAAAACTCAAATATCGGTATGTGAGCAATTTTTGCATATTTTTATAATTCCCAATTAAAGTAAATGATGTATTGAACGTATTTTTCACGTCTCTATTTTTGTATGACTTGTAATTATTCATTTGCCAGATTAATTTTTTTAGTCAAGTTGAAGGTAAAGATAGCTATTACAGCCAACCTGATTTGCAAAGGAGAGAGGGAGGGGAGATCGTCTTCATATTTTTACGCTTCATGTCAGACCATTTGTTGTTTCAAACAAAAAATTCTTAAACAAATTTCAGTAGGTATTTTTGCTTTGAAATTTGGGTTTTTCATCAGGCCTATGAAACGCTATTTATTATCCTTGCTCTCTTCAGTAATATGATGAAAAATACTGTTTGAGACAAATTCGTTCGCTTTAATACGTATAATATGTGTATATTCGTGTTGCCCTGCCCCTTCCACTCCCCTCCACACTTCATAACGCGAATGGGTAGTTCCATTATTTGGTCGTTCAGCCTATTTTAAACAAATTGAGAAAATCATTTTTTGAATTTCGACTCTTCGATAATAAATTTTGAGCGTGAAGTTCCTCAGAAAAATTTCTGAATTTTTTCTTTGAAATTTGAGTATATGTTTTGTACTGTAAAACGTAATTCAGTATTCTAGACCACCTATGAAATGCAGAAAAAATTTTTTGATTAAAGAAATTTCGTTCATCTTTACAATTTTATGTACATCACCCCCCTTCCACCAACCCGTCTTCTTCATTACACGAAAAGGTGTAGATGAAAATTGCTCAAAATTAAATCAGTGGTTGTCGTTGTGAGGATCTGAAAATGTTTTTTTTTTTTTCAAATTTTTAATTCCTCTCAAAATGGCGGTTCATTCAAATTACAAGGGGAGTTGGGAGGGGGGGGGGTCCAAAGTTTCAAATTTTTTTATCATATTGTCATATGATTGAGTAAGATGATAACAGTAGCAAACTTTAATTTCAGTTTCCTAAGTGAATGTAGAGTTGAGTAAAAGGCAAAAAATTGTTTTTGAGGCGATTTTGAGTAATAAAATTTCGTAAATCATCTATATGTTCTCACCAAATTTACTTGGAAAGCTGAAATTTCGTGTATACGATGAGTTGGAGAGAAGAATTTGAAGGGTTGAATTTAGGTCTCTTCGTACCCATAATAGGCGACGTGTAAATTTTGAGAAACGCTTGAGAAGCCTCAAATGGTTGAAATTTGATGACTGTGAACGTGTGGACTCATATGATTACTGAAAACAAGAAGTAAACTATATTAAAATTTACTATTATAGTTGATGTGTGAGGGGGAGAAGGAGGGGTTATTGTTTTGGAAAAATTGTTGAGGTAATGGAAAAGTAGAGAATTTTTGACTGTAGCATTTTATGAAAATTGTAGCTTAAATTGAGGAATACAAAAATGTTAGCATTTCCAGTCAATTTGGAGGGGAGTTGGAGCGAAAAAGAACTTTAAGAGGGGAGACTTGAACAGAAAATTCCGCTTCGTATTTTCTCATTTAAAATGTACTTATATCGGTCAAATTTTCTGTAAAAAATTAGTGTAGGATTTGAAGATAACTCTAAGTTTATTCTCTTTAATAAAAATAATATCTAATGAATTTCACCTCCAAAGTCTAAAATTTAGTGGCGCAAAAAGAAAAAAAAATCATGATAAGAATAATCATAATGCAAAAAATTAGAAAAAATTATTTCAAAAATTTTCCACTTGTATTCTTAAATTTTTTTAATTTAATGAATTATTTGCCGTTAATTTTTGAAAATAATAAAAATTAATGGCCATTTGAAGAAAATGTAAAAACAACGTAGACCATTTAAATTTTCAAAAAATTAGCGGTTAAATTTTTTTTCAAGTCTTTGAGCGGCATAATATAACTTCAGAATTTGGAGAAAATTTTAATTGCTCGAAAATTCATTTTTTTGAAAATTTCAAATTTTTTAACTTTGATTTCATTTAGGACCTCTAAAATTTTATTTTGCAGTTTGAAATTTTTATGACTTCATTTTGAGATCATTTAACAACTTTTGAGAACCGAACTCCTCGATTTTTTGAATAAACCCGAAATTGGGCTCTGCCCGAAGTAAAATGGAATGTAAAAATACTGGTTACCTTACTTCGCAATAACTCTGAATTCCAACTGTGTTTTACATACATCACCAAAAAACCACGTGTTCCATATTAGCTGTAGAAAGTGTGTACATACACACCACCAGAAAATTCCGTATAAAAATACATTTCGTGACGTCATAAAGAAGCCATGTGCTCATCAAAATTTTGATGACCAGCGAATTGAGGTAACCTGTGCTTTATTTTTCAATTCCACTTTGGCACCTGCTTAGTATATAACTATACGCTGATACGATTAGCGAAGGCAAGAAGTATTACATATTATAAATTGAAATTTTCTATTGTTTTGGAAAAGATAGGTAGGGGTTTTTAACTTCATCTAGGTATGGGTGTAGAGAGGTCAACAACATTATCTGCAAGTCTGAATTTGATCCATTAAAAACTCGCCTCCATTAATGTGGCGTGGCTACTTACGTTTTTTTTTTCGAATAAATATCGAGTTCAAACATCTATTATTCGAGTGCTACGAAAGTGGTTTACCTCGTTCACAAAGCGTGATAATACCCGCGTATCTTTGATTTTGTATTCTGAAATCAATTGTTCAATCTACGAATTGGTTTTAATTGGCGACTAATTAGGGATAGGTAATTTCGCCTCTAGTGTCCATTGGTAGTGTCCGGCGCGCCGATACACGGTTTTTCTGCTGACTACCTTTGGCGACGACAGTTCACTCTAGGTCAAAGTTATTACTACTTAGATTTAACCATGACATCTTTCTGATTCAAACAACCTCATTTCTACCGGTTTTTTTTTCTCATTTTGCCGGCGCAGTTTGAATATAGTATTTATGCTTTTGGACGTGATTTGTCGTATTTTAAACGCGCATATGAGTACGTACACGTAGTCGCCGATCAGCTGAAGGAGTTTTTTGACAATGACCTACTGGCAAGTATGGTTTGTGGAATTCGTATATGTATCGTTGTCATCGTAATGTGTGATTTATGCGAAACACAAAAATCGCTCCGCCGCACGAGGTAATCCAGTTTTAGATGCGAGGAATAGTATCGAAAAAGGTTTTAACAGAAATGGTTCTTAGTGGGGATCACTAGGTGGAATATTAGGGAGGAATTTTGGAAGAATGTAGTACGAAGGATTTCGAAATATGATGTGCTTTGGTAGAATGCGTGTATGTAATAAGGACCTTGTTGGATTTTTATAACGGTGACCGGTGAAGATGAGACCGTGGCATGCGCGAGCTAGCGTGCCGGACGTGTGCACTATACGATGCACAGAAGGAAAGATCAAAGACCCCGAATACCTTGGCGAGTTCGTTATTCTGTTTTGCTATTGTTGCGTCATATTTCTAACCTTACTATGGAAATAGAAGGGTAAATTTTCCTCATTATGAAATATTGTTTTGGTTGTCGACTCAGCTAGCTGATACGGGTGCTGAAGGTTGATGTTTGTTTTTTTTTTCGTCGAAAATCCATCTATCTTGAAGTTTGATCATGGAAAAATGACCAAACTGAAATGGAAAGAAAATTTCAGCCTTTCATGTCAATATATTATTTTACTTCGTCCATAATGAAGAGTCTAAATTCAAAAAATGTTTTTCTCTTTTCGTTTAAAATAAGCTGAACGATCAAATAATGAAACTATCCATTCGCGTTATGAAGTGTGGAGGGGAGGAAGAGAGGCAGGGCAGCACGAATATAAAAATTTTATAGTTTTTGGAAAACATTGAAATGAAATTTAAGGAATTTGAGATTTTTTTGACAAGTCATCTGCAATTACCCGTAGTGTAGAAATAAGATTTTCCTTGTCAATTCTTTTCATCTTTAGCGTATTTAGTATTTTTAACGTGTTATGTAATTTTGGTAAATAGGGAAATAAAGAGGAAATTTTGCAAAAATGCTGGAAATGGTTGTAACATGTCGAGAGTAATTCCCTGATGTCTAGAAAAAAATCTTCAAGATTTTACTTGATGTTTTTTTTTTTTTTTTTTTTTTTTTTTTTTAGAGGGATTTAAATTTGATCTCCCCAAAATGGGCTTCTTGAAATTCAAAATTTCAGTTTCAAAAATGAAGGTAATGATAGAAGCCACGAAAGCTCATCTGTATTAGTATTCACCCTGGTAAACTGTTGACAAAAGTGATTCCTGGACATTTACCTGAAGCCATTTTTCCGACACTCATTTTTTCGACCGGACAATTTCTTGACAGAATATTTTACCGACACCCATTTACCTCCTGATGGCGAGCTGGAAGATCCATACGTTTTCATTTGTGAGAATTGTCAACCTTTACCCGTTCGTTACCCGATGAAAGGATGGGTATTACAGCGCCTCTAATTTAAGATGGAGCGATCGGGGGAGGAGGAGATTTTATAGCTTTGCGTTTATGGCCATTTATAATCATATGGCAAATGCCCAACTTTTTGGTATGTATGAATTTTTTTCTATCGAACATTGCGGAGGCGGATGTGGATTAATATCGCTTAAAATTCAGTGAAAGAGTTTTCGTGTCAAGGTGCAGAAATATCTTTTTTTGGATTTTCGATTCGATTCAAAATTACGAATCATTCAAATTTTGAGGAGTGGAGGCGGGAGGGTAAAGGACTAAAAATTTTTGTTTTCGATCTCGTGTAAAAAAGAAAATTAAGGACACCGCCATATCCAAATTTCAGTCTCCTAAGTGTATTTGGAGTGGAGTTGGAGCAATTTTTGAGTCATGAAATTTCGTGAATCTTGTATATCTCATCACCAAATGAATTTAGAAAAAATTAAACTTTCATGTGGGGTTACTTTGCGACCAGAATACAAGCTCTTGAATTTGGATGAAAATGCATCCAAAATGGCGGATTGTCAGAATTTGAGGAGACCTTCAGGAGCCTCAAATAACAAAAAATGTGATAAAATACATGAAGGAACTCTAATCAAATTTATTATAATAAATATTGAACTAATTTAATTTAAAAAATATTGTGAATATTACTTCATTTAAATAAATTAAATAAATTTTATTTAAAGCACATAATATTAATAAAAATATAAAAAATTGATTAATGTAGGTTTATGTATAAATAAATATATATTATATATTTATATATTTTAATTTTAAATTTACACTACCTACCGAGATGCAATTACATAATATAAAAATAAATATTGCTATAAAATTGATATTCTTGGGAATTGAAAGAGAAGAAATATTTTCTATTATGAATAAATTTAATAATAAAATATAAATTGAAAATAATTAAATTGAAATTATTTGATTTTTTATTCCTTTATTGATTATTTTGTTTTTTTCATCCATCTAGTAAAATTTCATATTTTAATAACGAAATCAAATCTAATATGTTAATAATTAAAATTATTAAAAATCGTTATTGACCTCATAAGGGGGAGGGGGGAGGGAGGGGATCACACGAACGACCGAACATGTTTTATTGTAGTGTCATATGATAAAATGAGCTCGAGTGACTTATCTGTTCGGATTTAAAGGAGTTAAAGTGAAAAACAACTTTTGGAGGGAATATTAGTTGTGTAGAATACGCTTAATGTTATAATTCGGATAATGCTATCAAAGCGCTTCGGTTCCGATTTCTTGTCCTATTTGCACATAAATTACATCGTCTAAAGTGATCAAACCGATCAAAACGTCGGTTATTGTTATCGCAATTCAAGTAGTTTTTTTTGACAACCGGAATTTACTGAAGAGCATTACCTGAAACTACATATGTTCAAAAATGAAGCGGCGAAGGGATTTAAAATAGCCAAAGATCGAATTACGATGTTGTACTGCTGCAGTATGACTGGAAAAAACGAAGAGTTGTTGGTTATCGGTAAGAGTAAAAATTCAAGATGCTTCAAAAACGTAAAAAACCTATCCATTTCTACTTTTGCTAACAAAAATGCATGGATGGCCTTGAAAATTTTATGTATGTGCAATAAAGTGAATTTTTTGTTACACAATTTTTTATTCGTTTAATGTTATCAATTTTGACTCGAACAGTTGCGATTACATAAAGCGGATTCTACTGTACTACAGGAAACACGAATCTTCTTTATCTCCTCAACAGATTGATGTATAGAGATCAAACTTGGTATACGTCAAAAGGGCGTATCGTTAAAATTTGAGGGAAACTTGCAAGAAGGAGGAGAAGTACGAGATGATTGATATTTTTATGAGCATGTTAATCAGTAAAGGAGAGGGAGTGGGTGAAAGAATGAAATCAAATGTAGATGCTGTTGAAATTCTTTGAAAAAAAATATTCAACTTTTGTAGAGACCATTTTCCCCAAAAAGCCCATAGAAGAGAAGTAAAATGAATATTATAAATATGTGAAATTGAATACAAGATTTTACTTACTTACTTACTCCTTGATTAACGTGCCGTGTACTGCCGCCTAGGCCAGAGGCACGAGTAATTTTGAGGTTAGATGTTTTGAAATAAGTTTGTTATTTTGAGGAAGTGACGGAGATGTTCAATTTTATTTTGTTGATCGGAAAGGATTTCAGAAAGATTGGTTGTCTGGAGAATTTGGGTTCTATGAAGGTCGAAGAAATGCAAAAAAAAAACTAAACCTGAATCGAACTTTTTAAGCTTTCTGTCACATCTGGGAAAAAAAGTATAATGAACTAACTTGTGTAAAATTTACAGTAGAATATTTCTGCAGTGAACTATTTTTGCGGTAAGAGCCCTCCTTTGCGAGATATTCTCGAAAATGCCTTGAAAAACTATCAAGTTTTTGCGTGGTTTAAAAAATAAAAAATAATAACATTTTATTTTCGTTATTCTTAAAATAAAAAAGTATCGTTCTTGTTTTACGAAAGTAACTTGTTATTAATTAAAAAAAAAAAAAAAAAAAAAAAAAAAAAAAAAAACGTTGAAAATCTTGGTAATTTGCATTAAATGCCGAAAAAAAAAAGACTGAAAAAATTTAATTGCTGGCCTAGATGCAGTACATGGCACGTTAATGAAAAAAAGTGAAAAAAAAAGTAAAAGTCAAAAAATTTTGCATTTTGTTTTTTTATGAATTTTCGTTTTTCTTTTTTTTTTGTTCAATTAAACACTCTGCGATTCTTCGACATGAAACGAGCTTTCTAGAATTTTCTAAAACGTCATGAATCGCTATAATGTTTATGAATTTACCGCGAAATCTGTAAACTTATCTAGTTCTGAATAAACGATCGATAACAGAATCATTGCCATCGAACTACATAATAACGTAAAATCACACGCGCCCAGATACCCGCTAGAGATTTAAAAAATAAAAGGTCATTGACAGTGTACGGAATATAACGATGTTCGATGGAAAAGTAAAGCTGGTTTTGAGGCGCAAGGTCATCTGGTGATAGGCCGTACTCATGAAAGCAAAGCTTCCCATCGCAGGTGCACGGTATATGCGCCGGAAAATAGAGATAGGAAATTTTCGGTACTCGTAGAGGCGATTTTTATTCGCGATGGACGAGAAAATGACTTTCTAATCGTCATGTATTGCTTCAGGCTGTAAACGAATAATTGTTATGTTGGTTTTTCTCAATGTACGCAGCAAAGAGAATGGAATTGACGACAGACCAGGGCTCGTTAATGATATAGCATGATTCGGTTAATACATATTAATATTTACTTAGCTGCGGCAATATTCTAACGTACGTGTTGTTGGTGTAATCACGTATCGATTATATTTTTGGTGTTGATGTGTTGCAGAGCGCAAGATGTTGGCGAATATTTTTCAAAGTCACGGCGAATTCTGCGCCAAACATCCATGGGAAGTGATTGTTGGCGTGTTAACACTCACGGCTTGTATGCTATCGATGGATAATTCGGCCGGAGCTGTTAATACCTATAGTAATATGAGATCTGAGGTAAGCATATTAGTTTCATGATTCGTACGATGACGATGGCAATTTTTGATTTCGACGACCTATTTTATTTATACCTGTTAATTTGCCGTGACTGTAGGAATTGATAAAATAGCAGTCAGATATCTGTATGGATATTCGATAAGCTTATTTTTTTACTCTAATTTTATTCATGATATGATTCAAATACTGAAGTAAATGGGAGCATTGAAAGAAAATTGGAATGAAGAATTTTTTAACAACTTTAGACGAATTTATCGCTTGTTTGATGATGGAACTTTGAGATGTATTTTACTCCCAACATTTTTTATCTTTCGTAAACGAAATGTGGTCTGAACCATCTGCAGTTCTGAACCATGTAGGGAGCTTGACTGGTTAATGAGAAAAATCATAAGCAAAGAGTTCTTTCATAAATATTAAGAAGGAATCTTTATGTGCACTACTGCACACCATCACTAATAAATATTCTATTATTGATTATTGAATTTTTGTTCAAAAGTTTATTTGTATTTTTTTTTATGATTATTAAAATTTTATGCTCTTGTTCAGTCGCATTTAATTAGTATTCACAAAATGCGTAGAAGAAAATGGTTATTAGGCCTACGTTTCTTTGCTTACATAAAACCTATATTTTATTTCTTAAACTAAAATGAAACTATAATCATAGATAAACGAGCACATCTATGCTATGATTTACATATTAAAGTAGTTTAATGCTGGTAACATTGGTTTAGTCTATTTGCAACTTGGACTTTCGAATACTAAAATCGACTAATCATATTCATCTTTCTTAATATTGAATTTAAAATTCAGTGTGTGTTTGGTTCTAAAAATGTTCAAACCGTTAATCCGGTAAAGCTCAAATTTAAACCATATATTTTTGTCACTTATCATGAAATGCTTGAGATGAAAAAAAAAAATTCGATACAACTCAAAATGGCGAATCACTCAAATTTTGAGGAGAGCTGGAGGAGACTCAAATTATTAAAAGTGTGATTTATATGAACTCGAATGATTACTGGAGATGAGATATACACTATATATCAAATTCACCTTCACAAGTGATGTTGGGGGGAGAGGGAAAGGAGGGGTAGTGATCCTCAAAATATGATGGGAATAAATAAAAGATTGAAAATTTTTCATTTCGGTGTCATATCATAAAGTGACCCCAAGTGACTAACCTGTTCCAATTTTAGTTTGCTTTGTGAACTTGAAGTGGAGTTGAAGCGAAAAATGACTGGGAGGGAGAATCACAATAGAAGATTTCAAGTGTATGTATAAAAATATTGATAGTTATCATTTCCAAATCTAAATATGCCGTCATTAAAAATTCAGCTCTAGTGAAGTAGCATTGATGCTTATGGTTTTTTTTTCATCATATGAAATCTCAGTTCCTAAGTGAATTAAGGAGTAGTGTCAGAACCACAAAGTATTTTTGGAGGAGAAATCGAGTCGAAAAATTTACCAAATTGGCTTAGAAAGTGAAGATTTTGTTTTTTTAGGATAGTTTGATATCAAAATATGATCCCTTGATTTGGAACAAAAATTGATCTAAAATGGTGGATGGTTAAAATTTGAGGAATATTTGAGGAGATTTATGCTATCATTTAGTGTTGGGGATAATCGATTATTTGTGTAATCAATTAATCGAATTTTGATTTTTCCAATACTCGATTAATCGGATCTAGATTATTGAAATAATCGTTTTTTTTTTTTATATTGTTTATACTCTGTAGTTACAACGTTTACGGAACACGAGTGAATAAAGGATAAAGTAAAAATTTACACTAATTCATATTTTTTCTATCGATTTTTTCAATCTCTTGAAATTTTTCCTCGAAATTTTTTACAGTCCAAAAATTTTTTATAGCATTTTTATATCTATTTTGAATTTTTTTATCAATTTTTCAGCATTAGAAATTTTTTGCACCAAAAATTTTTTCAGATGTTTTTTCAGTTTTACACTTCATCTAATTTTTTTAACCTATAAATTTTTTCTTCAATTTTTTGCCAACTTTGAAATTTTTTTCAATGAAATTGTGGCGTTAAAAAATGTTTCCAAAGTTCAAATAAATGTTGACTTTTTGAAAAAATGAATATTATTGAAAATAATTTTGAAAAAAGCATTCAAATTTGAAACAAAACTGAAAAGATTTTTGGTTGAAAAAATACTGAGAAAAATTTCCGGCTCGAAATAAATTTTGAGAAAAAATTGAATAAAAAAACAACCTCATATAATCCCAAACCATGTAAAATAATAAAAAAGAAACGCCTCTAGCCTAGGGCTGTACATTTTTGATATAAAAAAAAATTTTGAAAAAATCAGAAAAAGATTTGAGTTGAAAAAAATCTTGAAAATTTAAACAAATTTGGAGAAAATTTGAAGATGGAAAAATATTTAGACTTTGAAAAATCCCCATTTTTTTTATGCTGTGTTCAAATATAATAAAAAAAAATTGAATTAATTACAAAAACAAAATCACTTATTCAAAAATGACAGTATTTATACCAAGTCGCAATTCTTATTTTAAAAAACAACCATATTTAAGGTATGCGTTGAGAGACGATTTCATCGTACTGTTGAAATGTCTTCACAAAATCATTATTTTTCAATAAAAAGTTTTTTTTTCAGAAATATCGAAGCATTATTTAAAAAAAAACATAAAAACTAAAAATTGGCCGATTAATCGATTATTTCATAAAATAATCGATGAAATAATCGATTAATCGATTCTTCCGAATATTTTTACCGACATTTTCGATTAATCGATTATTAATCGCCCAACACTACAACCATTCACAATAGATAAATGAATGTTCTAATGATTATTAGGGACAAGTAAGTGTACTGTATCTCAAAACTACCCACACGAGTAATGTTGGAGGAGAAAGAGTGCCGTTGATCCTGAAGCATGATAGAGATGAAGAAAATGTCGAAGGGTTTTGATTATTATTTTATACGTCAGAGTGAGCTCGAATACCAACATATATTCAAATTTCAGGTTCCTGAATGAATTTGGAAAGGAATAAGAACGAAAAACGACTCTTGGGAGAGAAATTGAGTCATGAAATTTCTCATAACGTGAAACTCGAGTTTTTTGATTTTTCAAATAAAACTGCGAATTTATATTCAAGACTTGCGTAAAAATTATAAAACACTCGTAATACGTCGAAGTTCCCTACGTCATTCGCTTTGCAAATAGGTATACCGTGGACGCCTTCGAACAAAGCACCAAAAGGAAGTTTAAGATGGTATTGTTTGCACAATAACTCTCGGGCGATTTTCATTCTCAGTAATTACGTTTTACTCGGTAATAACGCATAATGAGAATACAAGTGAAAGTTCACACATAACATACAGGCGACGCGACGTCGTCAAGGTATACATAATTTTCACATCTTCAGTGGGCTTAGGTATTCTGTAAATATCAATTATCGTCGATATTAATATCTATTTCGAGACTTGGAAATGATCTTGACTGTAGATTGTGCTGTTATTTTCATGTGCGGATGCGTCTTGAAACACGTAGTTTTAAGCAGGTCGATGGTCCTGGTGTACTTGACGTCAGTCGGGTTTAGAAATTGATCTCAAGGGTATAATGATTTGTGCGTGGAGTGAAAATAACCGAACGACGAATACAATTTGTTTATGGAATTGATAAATGTTTATTTAGGTGTTTCATTTGGGGGTATTTTTGGTTCACTTGCGTCTTTGGTTTCGCAGAAAAATTAAGAAAGGTGAAAGAGTCGAATGAATCGGAATGTTTCGATTGATGGTGGTTTTTTGCACTTTTTGCATGGGCGATGGTGGTTTAACATATCGTGAGCAAAATTATCGTTCAAATTCTTATTCATTATTCTTACGATTCCGGGAAATCACTAGTTCATTTAGATGATGCAAATTTTACCTTTAATCTGAGAAGTGATTTTTGATGGGTAGCTCATGCAGCGTGAATTTTCGTAGGAAATTTCAATATCTTTTAACACAAGAATTCAGCCAATGGAGAACTTATTGTTGGTCGAGAGGAATAGAGGATGACTCAACCGATGCGCTCGTTTACTCGACATTCGCCGAAAAAGTGCAAGAAAAAGAAAGAGAAATTATCTTACGTCAGTTCTTTCGAGAATATTGTGGTATTTCGAGGAAATCGAATGTAGTTGTCACCTTTATTGGTGTTTATCATAAAGACTATACTCGCAGGCTTGAATGAATGATGACATCATTGTAAATATGGATTGAATATTTACTGACCTAAATGCGATATTCCTTGAATTAAAATTTTGATCGAATTTATAATTAAAAACGATAGCTATTACAGTCTGCCTGATTGAGAGGTCACCCGTGGGGGAGGGGGGGAATTAACGAAATAACGTAACGGGCCCAACTTTTTTCACTTACATTTTTTCCCTCATTCGTAGCGCACACCTGTATCGAAAAAATTCGCTCATAATTTTGTGAGAGATTCTTCATATGTCCGCAAAAACTTTCAATTCCCTCCCACAGAATATTAAAAAAAATTCATTCTAATGAAATTTTTAAAAGAAAACTTAAGAATGGCTGATTGCTGGTGCGTTTTACACGGTGCGACAGTATCTCACAAGATGGCACATGGCACGTAAAAAAAAAAAAAATGTGGTTAATTTTCTTGCTTCATAATTTTATATAGTTTTATTTTTTTTTCATTTTTTTTTAAATATTAATTCTTGTTTTATTTATTAAATTATTCTTATTGTTTAACATGAAATTTTTATTTTTATTTTTTTAAAAACATTGTAACGACTCTATAGAGTACCCTACAAATAAGTTATACCTATCTATACTTAACAAAGATTTTTTTTTTAATTTTTGATTCACATCAAAATGGTGCTTTCCTCAAATTTAAAGAGAGGCTAGAGGGAGGTAAATTCGTCAAATTTTTTTCCATGGTCTCATGTGAAAGAGTGAGTCAGGGACACCGATATATTCAAATTTCAGCTTTTTAAGTGAATTTGGAGGGGAGTTGGGCAAAAAACAATTTTTGAGGAGGTTTTGAGTAATGAAGCTTCTTGAATGTTCCATATCTGCTCACTAAATCTATGTGGAAATGTCAAACTTTGTACGTAAAGTTAATTGGCGACAAGAATACGACTCCCTTGAATTTGGATCTAAATGGTTACAAAATGGGCGATAGTCAAAATTTAAGAAAGTTTGAGGAGCCTCACATTAGTCAAACCTGATGGACTGGGAATGAGAAATATGATATATCCAAAATCCATTTTAACACGTATTTTTGGAGGGGCGAAGAGGGTTATTGCTTCCTAAATGTGGGGGAAGGTGAAAAAAGATGAAAAATTTTCAGTAACGTGTCGTTTACTCTGAATATATCGAAGTCGATATTCGGTATCGAAAATATTTTAAAATTATTGTTTTTGCTAAAATTCAAATATATTTTGTAAAAAAATAAAAAATAATGAATTCAGTCAAAAATTAAGTTAATTTCCAAAAAAAGTGGTTGTAATAGTATCAAAGCAATTTTTTTCGTTTTTCATTATACACTACCAGACCTTTTACAATAAAAAATAAAATTTTATATATTTTGTGATTTTACATTTAATTTTAATCGTAGTACGGCAAGCCGAAATTTGCGAATGCAAAACTATGATTTGTATGAAATACGAAATGATATGTTTTTAACTTCATATTTATACTGTACATCATTTTTGAGTAACATAAAAAAAAAACAAGTATCGATACTAGAGTAAAAAGTATCAACTTCTCAGATATCGATGCTTAATTAGTGTCATTCGACTGAGTGAGTCTAGTGATTCACATATTCAAATTTTAGATTCTTAAATGCATTTGGAGGGGAAGGAGGTAGAGCGAAGAACAGCCTTTTGAAGAAAAATTACGATAGGAGATTTCATAAATCTTCTTATCTTCTCACCAAATGTACTTAAAAAGCTGGAACTTTGTATATGGTGTCAATTGTAGACTAGAATATGAGCCCTTTGAATTTGGGCGAAAATAAATCCAAAATGGTCGATCATCAAAACTTGAAGAAGGCTTAAGGAGTCAAATGACTAAAACTTGTTATATATACGATCGTGTGATTCTTGTATGGGTAAGATGCACTACATGTCTTAAATCGCCGAATTTCACTTTTTGGATGTTTTTAGAAAGAATAGCCAAGGAGTTTTTAGAGTCACTTCTGAACGTGTCTTGTGACTATGAAGATGTTGATTCATGTGAATAAACCCCAATTAAAAACTCAGCTCTAGTAGTGCAGCATGGATGCTTACTTTTTTTTTTTTAATTTTTTCATTCTTTCTCTCCTGCTTCTCAATGAAATCATACTTTGTGGATTAATTTGCCCCCAAATAATTGAAAAAATAATCAGGCGGGGTGATTAGATGAGACTAGGTTGTTAGTCGATGTTTAAATTTTCCAGTAAACAAACAAATTAAGCAGTTTTAATGAAAAAAATAAAAAATTTTTTATGCATATTTCAAGTTCAAATTTGTCATCAACGTCAACCGAAGATTTAAGAATAATCTCGATTGAAAAAAGAGCCAGGTGAGGTGATTAGGTGAGAATAGGTTGTTGGTTAATGTTTATTATTTTCCAGTTAATCAACAAATTGAGCAATTTTAAAGAAAAAAAAAAATAAGAATTCATTATTGCAGTTTCAATTTCAAGGTTATCATCAACGTCAACCAAAGACTTGAGAATATTTTCGATTTCACTTGAATCGACTCTTTGAAAGATTTCCCTGGTAGACAATAAAGAAATGAATGAATTTAGTATGATAATTAATAAAAGAAATATTGAAGCTAATATTGAGAGGGCTGAGAAATTTACAAAGTTATGTACCATAGTGATTGGCACCATTACGAGGTGGTCCCTTTAATAGCGAAATAACCCTGAACTTGACTTTGAAAAGTAATAAAATAGAGAGAGCAACGTCGTATGATTCTCTCATCATAGTTGTAGTGTCGTATGTGGTTTTTTTTTCGCCACGTAACAATCGACAATATGATTAAACATAGGTAAGCGTGAGAAATCAATCGAACGTAAGTTCCATCGACTGAACAAAAAAATCGATAAGAAAATTCAACACTTTAATATTTCTGTGTTATAATAGATTCGAACTTGGCCCAAACGTACGTAATGGTGCGAAAATGGCGTTTCTATTTTAAACATCGCACAATACACGATACGGTATTCGAATCTGATTAATTTTTCGTTCGCTTTTGAATCTGTTATAGGAAACGAACGCAGTCGACATAATATTTATGACAATAATCAGATGCATAGCCGTGCTCTACAGTTATTACCAGTTTTGTAAATTACGCAAGTTGGGTTCTAATTGCATTCTAGGTGAGTAATGGATTATTTATTACGTAAATACGTGGAACACGGATGAAGCTATGGGACGTGTTCGGTTTAAATAATGGGCCCGCTTGCGGACTCGGTTCTTTTCGATGCTCGTAAGCCCCCTCAAAAATACGACGAACGCCTTGGTATAAAGGTTATCAATTAAACGGTCTAAGAACTGTTATGAAAAATTAAACGACTCAAGGATAATTAACGTGGTTTAGGTTATTAAATTCGAACCTTCCGTTTGTTTATTGACGATATGGTATAGCCGAAACTGCATAGTGGAGGCGCATCGATTTCGAGAATTTATTTGTCCTTTGATGCGGTTAGAGTATTAACGTGATTTTTTGCTTTAGGTATTGCTGGATTGTTCACCGTGTTTTCGAGCTTTGTATTTAGTTCGACTGTAATTAACTTTTTACGCAGCGACGTTTCGGATTTGAAGTAAGTAGTTCGGTTTTAATGATGTTATTTATTTATTTTTTATTTTTATATATTTATTTATGCGTGAATGTTGTACTTTACGCAACATCCGAGCTTTAAGGCTGTAATAAATTTTACTGTAATTTGTTTTTCGACGATATCGTCATGGCAATTGATTTTAAAATTTTATCTTAATTTTCTTCTAATTATCATATTCGAGGAAAACAAATATCTCATCGATTATTGAAAAAAAATCTAAGCAGACGTACTGTTGTGTCGATTTCAGAATCGGGTAACTCATTACAAATTATTATGTGATGAAATATTTGCGTCGTTCGTATTAAATGAAAAATAAACAGCTATGTCCAAAGCAGGATTAAGCTGTGGTATCGGAAGCTATTGATGATTTTAGATGTTCACAATATTCATACAACGACCTTCCCACCACTGCATCATTTTTTCTTCGGCATATTAGGATTTCTCGTTGAGAATTTTCAATTTTTTTTTCATTAAATAAAAATTTTTGCTGTTATTTTCTAATGTAAAATTTTCAAATTTAATGCACGAAGTGTGATCATTTCTTCGTCAAAAATCGTGTCTGCAAAACTTTGAAAAATTTGTTCTTTTTTATTTTTCAAATGAATATTCAGACAAAATCAAATTTTAAATAGATTTTTATTTATCATAATAATCAAAAAATACGAAATAATTAAAAAAAATCAAAATAAATTAATGATTTAACTAAATTCAGTATTATTAATTTGAAAAATTTTTGATTTTTTTTTATCCCTCCGAAAATGATCGTTTTTCAAAATTATGCTTAAGTATTCCAAAGAGATTTTTTTTCTAAAATTTATTTGTTACCAAGTCCTTAATTGTTTACAATACATTATGAGATAACTAATCACCCTATTTTTTTTAAACTGATTTTTCAATAAAACCAATAGCTATTACAGCCTACCTTACTTGCGAAGGAGGGGTCGGGGGAGTGTGGGATCTTCAAATGTTTGCGTTTCAGGTCATTTGTCATTATACGAGAAATGTCCAACTTTTTGGTATATTGATGCTGGTATGAATCTGAGACCAGGGGTATGATGCAGACAACCCGAGACCAATTCTCATTTAAACAGTCGAACAAATAGAAGTTAGCATTTTGGAAATCACTATGATATAACTTTTTGGGAACCTTGGAGGGGTAAGGAAAACCTTGAATTGAGATATAGAAAAGGTATGGAGCAGTAATTCGAGACCCAATTCAAGATTTGCTACTATCCATCTGAGACTCAAAGTGGGTCTCAGTAGGATGGCGCAATATACCCGGTCTCACAACGTTAAAATTTGTATATGTATAAACATACACAAATAAATGTGCTGCTAACGATCCGAGACTCACGCAAAAATTCACCAAACGACTCGTGGGCAAGTAACACAAAAAAATGACTTCTAACATGGTAAAACAATGCAAGACCGAGACCTGAAATGGGCCTCGGATAGTCGAAACGGGCTTCACATTGTCATTACAATATTCAACATTGGGACTACCTTTACTGCAGTACACTTCTATATACTGGTACTTTTACCTATGCGTAGCGCCGGCGAGTATGGGTGAAAATCGTTCAAAATTTGATGAGGGACTCTTCTTGAAAATACAAAAAAAAGTACTTTTTGGTATTTTCGATATTACTCAAAATGGCCGATCACTCAAATTTTGAAGAGTGCTGGAGGAGAGGCATATTTTAAAAAATTTTTTATTTTGATCTCACGTGAAAATATAAGTGACAGACACCAATATATCCAAATTTCAGCTTCCTAAATCCATCTGAAGAGGATTTAGAGCTAAGAACGACTTTTTGAGGAAATTTTGAGTCATGGTATTTCTTAAATGTTCCATATGTCTTCACCAAATCGACCTAGAGAGGTCAAACTTTGTATGTAGGGTTAGTTTAAAAGCATATTATGATCTCTTGAATTTGCATCAAAATGTATTCAAAATGGCAGATCATCAAAATTTGAAGATAATTTGAAGAGCCTCGAATATATGAGCTCATGGCAAAAAATACTACATTCTCAAGTGGTTTTGTAAGAGAAAGGTAGGAGTTTTTAGACTCGGTAATGGTTGTGACCTATAAACATGAGGAGGTTAGCAGCGTTACTTGCAAAGTTGAACGAGCCTCAAAAGCCACTTCAGTAAATCTTTAATAATAATACTAATAATAATAATAATAAATAAAAAAATAAAAAAAAACTCAGCTCTAGTAATGCAGAATGACTGTTTACGTTTTTTTTTATTCGCCAGTTTTTTTTTTATATTGTAAAAATAATTATGACATCGTTAAAAATCATTTATTGTGAATCAAAAGGGTTCCGAAAGGTTGGACCCGGGCTACAGCTTCCCTGCCCCCCTTTATTCGGGTTTGGATGTGTCGTTCTTGATCTCATAAAAACAAAAGAAGTAGCCGGACTATGATTCACAAATTTCAATGAGACAATTTTTGGAAAATTTTTCTCCGTAGTACCCAGTAGCCGACATTTCAACGACATTGGCATTTTAAAGTTTCGAGGCAGCTAAGTTTTTGTTATGTGGAAATATTAAGAAAGTATAATTGACAAATCTGGTTATTTTTTGGATATTTTGTCATAAAATATTCACAATGGAGGGAAGTGGGATCACATTAACCAAAACGAGACCCTTAATTTGATCAGATTTTGAGCTTTTCGGGTCTCCTTGAGCTTTCATTAAGTTTTCGTTCATTCACCATTTTGTATCCATTTTAATTAAATGCAAAACTAACATGTTGTATGTAATCTCAGAAAAGTTGTGCATAGGGGATTTGAGCTTCTTAGATGAATTTGATGATGAGATATGAACCATTTAAGAGACTTTTTGGCTTAATTTTCCCGTTGAAAGAGGTTTTTGCCCCCCTCCCCCCTCTTCCTATGTCCTTAAGGGACAGAAATTTTATAATTAGTATTTTTAACTTACTCTTTATTGTTAAATCATAATTCGAAATTTTAGATTTTTTGTTTCTTCCTTCGCCCCTTTCTGTCCTCCTTATCTGTGCCTACATTTTGAGGATGATAAGCTTTCCTTTCCCCCTCCAGCATTGCTTATGAGCTTAAATTTGAGATAGGTTTTACCTCTCAACCACCAATGATTTAGAGTTTTTATTTGTTAAATTTGAAATGTTTGAGATTCCTCAAATTCACTTCCACATCTTCGCCATCTGTTATTTTGAATCGATTTTAACCCAAATTCAAGGAGTCATGCTATTGTCACCTACAAATTTTTCGTACGAAGTTTGGCTGACCTTGGTAGATTCAAGAAATTTCATGACCCAAAAAGTCCTCAAAAAATTGTTTTTAGTGCTAACTTCCTTCTAAATTCTTTTAAAGGGCTGAAATTTAAATATATGTCCCTGACTCGCTTCTTCGTGTGAGACCAAGAACAAAAAATTTCAGGTATTTACCGAACATTCGTTACGTTATCACGACCTATGGCTTATTTTTACCTGTTCATGAACTCTTGTTTTTGTTTTTGGTCGTTTTTATTATTTCTTCGAAATTTAAATCTTCCCGAAGTAAAGTCGTGGTATTTAATTTTTCTTACACATTTGTTCGTATGAATGAATCATAGCTTCGTTGGATGTCATATGGAGTACTTTTATAAGGGAAGCTTTCTTTCTCGTTTGGTCTGAGAATTATGAAGGAAAATGAAAGTTTACCATTCTGTAGCTCCACGACCTCACGTTGGGTAGAACATGGTTTTCATTTCGGGTTTTTATAACTCTGGTTACTTACTATTTAAAATTTGAAAAAAAAAACAATAATATGCTGTAGCGAAATTTTATTATCGTTTGAATGCATTGTTTAGTTGTAACTTAGGAAGATGAATATTTTGATGAGTCACATGCCTTAGTTTGAATTTTTTATTTTTTATTAAAAATATTCTCGATCGTCGGCGACCGAGGGAAAAGTAACTATGTATTCAAGTACACATTACACATGATCTGAAACCTACGATATACGGTCCTCCCCCACTCCTTATACACTTCATCACAAATCATGTAGACTGCATTAGCTTTCATATGTTTCGGAAATCCGGTTGAAAAAAAAAATCGATAAAAATTTTATCGCCCCAGTAAATAAATGAGACGCTCATTCCATCGTTCTGGCGCACGAAACGTGTTCGTGGTTCAAAAGGTGTCGTGATTGATTAACGACTTACCACGAGCGAACGGCGTATCGCGAATAATCCGCTAGATAATGAATAAAGAGAGGTTCATTACGTAATATTCGAAATTCGTCGATTTCATTGAGAACGCAAATCAGCGCGGCGAACTTGAACGCTCCCCTGGTCCAATTGAAAGGGCACGGGCGCTCGGCGAAAAAAAATACTACTCATCAACGAGCGTCATTTCCGCATGACCTAGAAAATTTATAATTTTGCCAATTTAATTCGCAGAGATGCCTTGTTCTTTTTCGTGCTGGTGATCGATTTATCGAAAGCATCGGTGCTGGCGCAGTTCGCGTTGAACGCTTCCAATCTGCAAGAAGTGAATAAGAATATCGCCAAAGGAATGGCCATCCTGGGGCCAACGATTACATTGGATACTTTGGTCGGAACGTTGGTGATTAGCGTTGGCACATTATCAGGTACGAATACGATGACGTAGGTACGAATTGACAACTCCGCTGGTTATGTAATTAAAGGCAAGGCGTAGACGATAATTTAGTCGAGAGTCGGACGAGGAAGCTTTCGTGTGCGCTAATCGGCCTATTTATTCGTCGTGTTATTGTATACGCGACCAAATAAGTAGCGAAATTTTCGCGTACGTGACTTGCACATGTATAGGTTATGGAGTAAATAAAGGTAATTTGAAAATGAAATTCCGTTTTATCGAATTTTTTAATTAATTAAATCGAACACGAAGTGTGTCCAATGAGTTCAACGACCATTTTGAACAATGTTAGGTTTCAATTATTCTTAATGAATGAGTCTTTTCACGAGAAACGAACATGATTGCGTACTTGAAAATCAGGGTCAGCGTAATAAAAATATGTGGGCATTTTTCGGCGTATTTTTCATCGAAATAAGGTTTCGGTTGAAATGTTATCTTGTCTGATTCATCGGGACTTCTCAGTTCGTTTATTCGTTTCCGTAAAATTGAACCGAATATTTTTCATCTTTTAAATGTAAATTTTTTAAATTCCGAAAAATTTCATCATTAATTTCACTATTATGAGAAAAACGATGACAAAAAAATTCCCAAGAAAAACATTGATACGAAATTTCTGCAAAAAAATTGAATGTAGAAAATACATCAATTTATATTCTTACTTAATTAATAGTAAATCTTTTTAATTATTTTCATGTATTATCGGAAAATTATTCCTTAAATAAATCGACTTAATTAGTTTATGTTGATTTAAAAAAAATTATTATTGATAAATTATAATGTTTTGAAAAAAATCTCAACCATTAAAAAAAAACATCAAAGATTTTTATCGTAGAAACTCTAACATTTCATTAAATATAGGTACCTGTCCTCCAAATTTAGACCTCTCCCCTTTGAGTTTGGAACTAAAATATGATACATCAATAGGCATACAGTGTACTTTATGTTTTTAGTCGAGTTTTTAATTTAAAACGATATCTATCGTAGCTTGTAAGTAGTTCAAGAGCTGAAGTTGGTTCCATAGACATTTTGAGAGAAAGGAAATTTTATTTTTAGATATTATAAAGATTCTCTGAGTATAAAAAATCATGTTGTCGCTCCACGCTCTGATTTCATTTTTTGAAAGGGGCGGGGGAAGGTAAATGTGTATAGAATAAAAAAATGAAATTATTTCAATATAATTCATATTTAAAAAATAAAAATAAAAAATAAAATATTCAATAAAAATAAAATAATAAAATTCAATTCAATAAATAAAAATTTTATTTAAAAATCAAAATATTCTAATAAACAATTTTATTATTTTTTCAATTTATTTCAATTTTTAATGGAATAATTATTTTAAATATAAACATTTTAATTTTTTTTTAATAATATAATTTTAATAAAATTAAATAATTTTCCGTATCATCGGAGTCTGTAAGGTGGAACTTTTTCAGTCGCTTTTATCTAGGTTACCATTCGTCATGGATAACAAAAATTTGTAGGAATGTATAGGGCTTTGGATTTACAAGAAATTAGATGGTATATATTTTTTACGTACGACCCATACTTGTTGAGTTATTAGCCCAAAAATAAGATGCCTTTGGTCGTAAAATGCAGACTATAAAAAATGTTGTTTTTAAAGATTTCTAGCTTGTCAACTCGTGTACGGAAAAAACACCTCTGTTAAAAAACGAAGAGCATGAAATTTGTGACCAATTGTACGGAATCAATTTTTCATAACCCTAATTTGGGGAGGGGGGTGCTCAAAAGGGTGCAATTTGGTTTTTCATGTAAATTGTAGCTATTATTGGTCGTAGGTTAAAAATATTCGTAACAGTATAAAGCTAATCAAATTTCCAGAAAATGGATGGATATGCATTTTCCCCCCACCTCTATACTTTTTGAGCTACTGAGGTGCTCGTAACGGCAAAATTCCAAATATAATTAAAATTGTATTTTTCGAAAATACCTCGCTTGATGGCACTTCTACGTGAAAAACACCTCGGTTATAAAATAAAGAGGATTAAATTTGCAACAAATTAAATCGTACGGAAATTTCCCCTTGACCATATTTTAGCGGCGCTCAAGGAGGTGCAAATTGGTACTATTGCTCGCAGGTGAACGAAATCGATATTCTTATAAATACAATGATAATTGATTTTCCAACAATTCCAGCCAAAATAATTTTTATTTGACTCAGAGTGGAGGGGAGAGGAGAGGGAGGGTAAATTTTTTCCAATGGATTCAAGAGCAACGAAATTTATTATCAAAATGAAGAGAGTATAATTTCCAGTAATTTGAATTTATCATTTTTGAAGTCATTGACTGATTTTATAAAGTTTTATATAAATAAAAACTTTTTAAAAATTTTCACACATTTTTTGAAGTATTTATCAATTGTAGAACTATAAACGTTCGAAAATCTCTCGTTTTGCTAAAAACCAAAATTTACTTCTTCCTGGGCTTGAGGTCCGCGATCTATTCATTTACGATTATGACGTCACGTGTAATCAGTATGCTTCATTTTCAACTTTTTGCACATCATAAAATATCTTTATGGGGTTGGAAGTAATGATTTAAGGACCCAGAAATTATCGGTGCAAGGGTAAAGGGAAACGTGGCACCTAACAGAAGCTCATTTCGTCGTTGTTTCTTGCTTGAAAAAATGAAATTATTCTAAAAATAATTATCATTGTATTTCCTCGTACTCTATTAATATGTGGCAATGTAAAATATGATCACATTTGCCCTCGATCTCAATAACCTACCAAAGGCGAATGAGTGGGAATTCCCTGTATATTGTTTTCTTGTATTAAAAACAGTATCGATTCTTTATAATGTCGATTTGTGTACAAGTTGTAATTCGACGTCAATAGTTGCGTACAGAAAAAAACAAAATTTACATCTAGATCTTGAAAAAAAAAATTGATAAATATGAAGGATTTATTAAGCAAGATAAACTAAAATATTTAATTTAATTCTTCTATAAAAATTGATTGTATAATTTTTCGTATCGAAATTAAGTATAAAAAAATAGTTTTTAAATCTTATAATAATTAATGTTAAAATGTTCAAAGTTTCATTTAAATTTGGTAGGCGTTTCGTTCAAGGTTATAAAAAACGAATATTTTTTTTTTGTTGGAAATATGCCTAATCCGTAATTTTTCCGCAGGTGTGAAACGTTTAGAAATGCTGTGCTGTTTCGCTTGTTTGTCATTTGTGGTGAATTACTTCGTATTTATGACATTCTACCCGGCATGCCTGTCGTTGGTGTTGGAGGTAAGTTGATGCGGAATTTAGAATCATTCGAGTTCGGTCAGTAAGTCAGTCTCGAAATTCGTAAAAATAGAGTGTAGATAATTATCGAAATTCAAATGGAAATTAAATACGCGCGCAAATAAGTATTCGCGAATTCATTCAACCATTTATACAAGCAACGTGAAACGTGACGAGTGCACGTGTTAAGATGGTCGTGAATTTAGACGGTATAGTGTAATTTTAGCACTCGTCGAATTCACGTAGCTATTTGAAAAATCTGCGAGTTGACCTTGAACGAGCCAGTGTGAAGTGACAAAATTTTGAGAATGAATGCAACACATTCACACGATTACGTAACATTTTGAGGAATTTCCTCGCTTTTTCTTCAAGGCCATCGTATTAATTCACCTGTGCCGAATGGATTATGCGGCGCGGCGTTATTTGAATGAAACCCATGTCTGTATCACGACCATGCTTGAAGTTAAATAGCAAAACTTTAACGATAAATGTTCAATTAAGAACGATTTAAATAAATTAAATTTACACGATGTAACGATGCGATAGTAATGTGAAATTCTTTTATAGCTCTCGAGATGCGGATCTTACGAAAAATCGTCGTGTTTCGAAGTTAAATCTCCTCTAGCTGATTTGCTGTACGACGAAGGCCATAAACCGAATCCGGTCGTGCAAAGGGTTAAAGTAATTATGTCCGCTGGAATGATGATCGTTCACGCGCACAGGTATTTATACCCTACTTTCATCGCAATCTGGGGTACATAGAGGAGTATTTTCGCTTTTCTGTTTATTTTGTAATTCGCATCTGTTGTGCAATGAAGTTATCTTGTATGATGTCGGTGTAATTTTTACGAGTGAAATGTCTCCGTACATTGAACATTTTTAAGTCATTCTTTGTCGCATGAATAATGAAAGAGATCGAATATTCGCCGAATTGATTAATTTGTCGTCAAAATAAATGAAACAGGGTAAATTAAAATAATGAATATTTTTTCGTCGCGAATTATCACTTATTGTAGGTGACAAAAATGCTTTATGGATTGAGAAAAAAAAAGAAAAAAATACCAGCAATTTTTTAAATAATTAAATATATTTTTTTATTATGTTTTTAATGGCTTGTGTGATTATATCATCATTAAAAAAAATTATTTTTCATTAGATAGCTGTTTTTGAATTTAAAAAAAATAGTTTCGAAGATTACACGCTAAAATGATATTTTGTGAGTGCCTGCACTTTTGTATGGGGCGTTCATGAAGGAGGGGCAAACGGTAATCCATTTTTTGGTTTTCCTTTTTAAAAAAAAAAAAAAAAAGGTTCAAAAATAAAAATAATATTGAAACATATCTATAGTGAACAAAAATATATTTAAAAATAATTAAAAATAATAATGTATTAAAATGTAATAATAAATATGTATTATGCTGAAAAATGTATAAAACTTAAGAAGAAAAAAATGGAAATATCACGAAATGATAAAAACGAAGATAAAAAAAAATTTAGAAAATAAATAGATAACATAAAAAAAAAAAATACAAAAATTCCAAAAATTGAAAAAATTAATCTAAAAATTAAATACATATTGAAAATGAAAAATATGTACATAAATGTCTTGAAAGTAAAACGAAAATATTCCAAAAAAAAAATTTAAAGATTAATAATATGTGAAAAAGCGATATGATATAAAAATAAAATATACCTATAACTGAACATGAAAAATTCATAATTGGTCTTGGAGCGAAAACAATTCCATGCCTATGAATACACAATTATTATAAAATCATACGAAATACCAGAACCCTTTATCACTATAGACCTCTACTTGGAACAAGCCATTCTCCATACTTTTTTTACAGTTCATCCTTGTTAACTGTCCTGTTTCTCATCATTGATTGCCTTCTTTCCACTCCATTCGTTTTCGGTTTAGCTTCAGTTCTTTTCTTGAAAACATCATCATTAGTTACCTAAAATTAAGGAAACATTTTCAAAAAATTCAAGCCCTCTATAAAATAGCAAAATAATGTAAAAAGAAATCCATAAAAATTAAATTATTAAAAATATCTAAAATAAAATTTTACAAATTATCAATTCAAAAAAGAATTTAAAAAAAATATCAAATGCGACGATACTTCAGGAATATACCAGAAAGTAAAAAGAGCGATTTCAAAATTAAAATAGAGGAATACAAAAATATGCAAAAAAAAGATAAAAAAAATCTACAACATCTACTCAAATTCTCAGCAGTGAGCATGTCATCTTCTCTCTTCCGGGTGAACATTTTCCATTAAATCTACGCCCCAACTGTGCTTAGTTGGAGGCACGTAAAACGAGAAAAAATAATAAGATGGTAATAATTAACTCTTACTTGACAACGAAAATTCAGTTCCTTGTCTCTTGTCTTCCTACAACTTAAATGAAAAATAATAACAAATGAAAAAACCATACAAAAATAAAAGCGGAATATATAAAAAAAATGAAAAACAAGTCAATAAAAAAAATTGTTAAAAAAATTCACAATAAAATATAAAAAAAAATCAAATGAAATAAAAAATAAAAAATTAAAATCATTAAACCTAGGTCTCTCTTCTGTACGAATAAGTTGACATCCAAAATTAAAAATTGGGAAAAAATTTCAAAATATTTGAAAATGAAATAATTGTAAATAAAAATGTTCGAAGACGATGAAAAAACCATAAAATGAAAAAATAAGCAAAGTATTTCATAAAAAAAATAATATTTCGTTTTGATGGAGTGGAAGGGGAGGGGAGGGGTGAAATATTTTCGCAAAAATATTCCAAGTGGCATGTAAAAGGCCTGAAAATCATCCATGTTTTCGACCCAATGTATCACTTTATGGTCCTATTTTTTTTCTGGTTTTTCAATAATTTTATTAATTGATCAACATGAATTAATTTAAAAAAATAATCTTTTGAATGAATTTGAATATATATATTTTTTTTCCTATTAAAAAATATATATTATAAATGTATTTATTTTTTTATCAAAATTTTCTTTTTATATAGGTAATTTTCAATTTTTTTTTTCTTATTACTTCATTTATCCAATAATTTGATACAGGATTTTTAGAAAAGCTGATAAAAATTAACTTCTTAATTCAAAACGATATTTCAGTTGTTCTCGAATGTATAAAAATTGGTATTTCAATACTTATTTAAATAAAAAGGCAATTTTTGGAAACCACAGTTCGTACCCATTACGAAATAGCGGATGGAAAACCTGGTGAAATCATTTCGTTTTTTTTTTAACTCCTGAAATGGTTGTAAAAGAAATTCCACATAACTACCTGCAGAGTACAACGTACGTTGTGGTTAATTGAACTTGGACGATTCATTGGGAAAATTATGAAATCGGGGTAACCGGTTTTCGCGTGTAAAGTACGTTTAGGAATGGTGCCAAATTTGATAAACCTTGACTGAGTGAAATTTTTACGGAACTTGGCCTGGAAGAGCAAATAGATCTATAGTAGATGTATCGAGTGTGATGAAAGTTCACGTGTAATTTGCGTGCTGGCTGGAGTATCCGGACGTAACGAAGACGCCGAAGGGTAGCTATAACATTTACCTATAAATTAAAATTCGACGACACAGGATAACAAATGAGGTCAGTCTATTAATATATATTTTTCAAAACAAATTTTCTATAGTTGCAGTTTTTTTCTCTCTCTTCGTATGCTCCAAATACATACGAAAACTTATATGCAGGACGATGGGGAGATTTTAAAATGAATTGCGACGGTGGCGAGCGTTTCCGTTGTGTTAGGACAGTTTCGAGGATATGTGGCTTCTTTGTATAGGTGTACGCTTATATACGTATGCATGTGAATTGTGATTTTCTTATTATGATTTTTCGTGCATCATTGTGATGTAAATGAAGACCGAGGCTTATTTATAGTCGATGTATGATGAACGCGATGCTCAAAGATTTGACTCCGGATAAGTGTATATATTCGAATGTCAATGCGAGACGCGATCTTTTCAACGTTATTTCAAAGACGCAGTTCATCTGGTCGGTGTGGATTTTTTTTCGGCTCCATATTCGAAATCTTTATCGTGTCGATCGGTTGGTGAACGCGCGCGTACATGTAAGGTAATTAGAAAACTTAATTGGTGCATTATCAGGTTCCACATAGTGTACGCGATTCATCGAGAGTGTATTTCTAGCGCTTCGGTCTAACGAATTTTTCAGCTTTCTACGCGAGTGGGTTAGCCGTAGAGGTGTGTTAATTAAAATAGAAAGAGACGAATTTTCCATGTCGATAATTTAATTTAAATTCCGTAATTAAACGAGTAATTCTTTTTGGTATTAATTAACGCGACTTAGAGGATGGGAAAATGCGCGAATAGTTTTCACGCGTTTGTGAACGAGTGGTGCTGTTCGGCAGTCGCGATTATCAGGCGGTAAATATAAGGGAAAACGGTGCTATAGTAGGAGTTTTACACGCAGTTTTTTTTTTTTACCTTCGAATATGATTTAAGGAATTTTTTCTGCTTTTTTTCAGTCGTTGGACGTTGAATAATATGGATGGCAATGATGCCAGTAAAATGTTCCCGGTGATGCCTGGTAATCGTACTCACACGTTGATACGAGACGATGCTGATGCTGCAGCCGTTCAAGAATATTTGATGAAGTAGGTAGTGGTGATGGAGTGGGGTATGTGTATTGGATATTTGTGATGTGGGTAAATTTTTCATTTTTTTGTCTAGATTCCTGGCAGGAAGTATAGATCATATAATTATATTGATACTTGTGTTGGCGCTCTCCGTCAAGTTCATGTTATTTGATAGCAGAGAAGATCTACCTGATCAAATGTTGGAGAGGCATAGATTGGGAAGTAGGTGTTTTAATGTTGTTTAATGTTTTTGTGTTCGTAATAATAAATATTAGAATTAAATAATGATTCTTTTTAAGAGTTATAACCCTGGGTATTTAAAAAAAATTATTTAATTTTGTAACAGTTTGAAGGACTTCAATGGTAATCTTTTTATTAACTTCTTAAATTTTTTTCAAAAAATTTGAATGTCGCAATAGTTTTTAATATTTATTTTATGTTTCAATTTCAATACGTATATATTTCACCTAAAAACTCCAAATAAATGAATAAAAAAAATAAAAAATGAATGATAATTTAAAAAAAAAAATATTTTTTACAAAAATTATTTTATATTTATTTCATATTTAAAAAATATTTTTGACATTAATTTAAGGTTGTACTTTTTGATCCATAAATTAGGACATGATTGATTGTAAGATTATCATACCAGGATGCAGGTAAATTAGTTGGAAATTTTTTTAACATGTGAGATTTGCGTGGCTCATTCGCTGTCAACATGAGCAATCTGTGTGCACTATTTCTCTATGAATATTTGATTTAATAATTTTTTTAAATTTTGGAGATTTATTGGAGTTTTTTAATTTTAATTTTGCCCTGATTAATGTCGCCTCACTCACAATTTCGAGTATTAGACGACACGTCAAATTAAAATTCCTAAGAGTAAAATTTATGGTAAATATTTTACTAATTATAAAAAGCAGATTATTTAATACATATTATCGGACTTTAGATTCTCGTATTTATGTTTATCTATTTTGCAACTTTTTCTTTTCTTTTTCATACTTTTTCTATAGAAGTTTTGGTATGTTCTTGCTTTCCTTTTTTATTCTACATATATAAATAGTTAACAAACATGGGCTGATTTCTTTCAGCAAATTATCGTAGTTTGTTTTACGAATTTAAAAGGCTTAGAAAAGACGAAAAGAAATAAATTAAGCCTTAAATTCACTGTCTGTAATATTTGTGAAGGTAATGGTGCATCTAAGTTGGGTAACTTGATACAGCAGCTTTCTTTTTGTTATTACAATGTAAACTCAAATAATAATATGAGAAAAAAAAACTGAATTTCTCAAGTATCGTTTCATTTTAATTTCCATTTTCCAATTTATAAAATTTTAAAATATATTTTTCATAACCTAAATAATAATGCTATGAAAGAATAAAAATTAAATTAATCAAGAATTGTGTTTTGCATATTTATCCATGTATTCGATTATTTAATTTGATTTTTTTTTCATGTTTTGAATAACCTGAATAATAATTTGAAAACAATTTCAATTATTATTATGCTTATTTGATTTTTCAATTTGAAAATAACTTTTGTTAAATGATTACAAAACCATTGAATAATTGATTTAAAAAAAAAAATTAAATGTTTGAAATATTATTTTTATTTTTCACTTTTTTAGCATTTCTCAACATTTAAAAATATATGTGTATGTATATTCAATTTTTTAATTAAAAGAAAATGTACATTATTTTCAAATATTTTAGACCACTTTGGTGGCAATTTAATGAAGAAATTATTTTTACCGAATTTTATTAATTACCCATTTATTATGCATTCTTGAAAATATATAAAAAATTGTCCTTTTAAAAAAAAAAAAATTTAAGAATCTTGAACTTTCTAAAATTAAAAAAAAAAAAATTATAGCAGGTAAAAATTCTTCGTACTCTTTCAAGATGACAAAAACTCAGTTTCTGGTCTCTTCGTTTTCCTTCAACTTCGATGAAAAATAATGAAAAATTAAAATAAAAAATAAAAACTATCAAAAAATGAAAAAGTGAAAAAATACACACCTTAAATAAAAATTGAAAAAAAATTCATAAGTATGAAATGTAAAACTGATTAAAATTAAGAAGCATCCGAAATGAAAAATTAGTAGGAAAAAAACTGAAAAAAGTTGAAAAATGATTTTTTTTATGACTTCGTCGAATAAGTAAAACACCTCATTCCGGAAAACAAAAAGCCCAAAAGTGGTACATTCGAAGCTCTTGAAAACAAAGTGAGGAAGTTAATTTCAAATGTTAAAGTTTCAATCTCCATCATTTTTACTCTGCGATGATAATCTTACAATATATGTCCTTATCCGCTGTTCAATAAGCCCAGGTTATTTGAAAAAAAAAATGTTTTTAAATTAAAAATGGAATGAGTACTAATAAAATGGTGTAAAAATACATATAAATAATTGTATTATTCACGTTGTTCAAACATTAGTTGGTTTAAAACAAAGTGTAAGTATATGTATTAAAATTAAAACATTAAATAAATATTTCTAAATTTTGCCACGTTCAGCTCTCGTAGCTAAAACACCCTAAATCAAAAAAATTAACTTATAATGAAAGATTTGAATTTTTTTGATTTAACATTTATTACTTGTAATTTATAATTACATGTATAATGTTAAATCTATTTTGTTGGATATAAAAATAAAATTATTAAAAAAAAAAAAATGAATAAACAGAAATATTAAGTTTTATAAATACTTATATTATGTTATACATAAATATTTAATTCCAGTTTTTAATTTGAAAACAAGTTTCTTTCATAATATTTTTGACAACTGAATAATGATTTGAAGAAGAATCAAAAAATTGAATTGAATAAATATTATTAATTTTTAATTTTTTTTTAACTTTTATTTTATCAATTCAAATTAATTTAATTTAATATCCTTTTTTTTTATTTAATTTATTTTCTAAATATTGAATTAATTTTTTTTTAAATTTATTAATAAATTTCATTTCTTAATATTATTCTGTTTATTTAATTTTTAACTATTTATATTTGTCAATATTTTTGACGGCTTGAATAGTAAATATTTCTGAAAACTTAAATAGTAATAACAATAATAAAATGAGAAGATGACTTGAATAATATTTTGTAAAAGAAATCAAATACAAAATATTATATATTTATTTAAGTTTTGAATTTAAGAATATTTTTTTGTCTTTTAACAGTTAAATTATAATTTAAGGAAAAAACTAAATAACTAAAATACTTTTAAATATTTATTTAATTTTTAATCGAATTCTAATTTTAAGAATCATCATAAAAAGAATATTTATATTCGAATTTATTAAATTAGTCTGTATTTAATTCCTATTTCATTGGGTGAAAAATTCAGTCTAATCAGCTTAATCAATTATGAATGATTACAGAATGCGGTAAACCGTATGATTCAAAATTATACGTGAAATTAAACCAAAGCGTCGAAGACAAAAGCATTCAAACGGATTCAAACCAAAGAAACGTTACCAGTACATCGTGTCAGACTGATAACTCGAACATAAACGAGACCTCAAAACGTATACGAAACGAATCCACGTGTACCCAAACGGATATCAGTTACCCAGAATTCGAAAGCTACGGTCACGACGACGGGTCTTGCAGAAGCGTAGACGAATGCAAAGCTATTTATGCAGATAAGGTATAATAAACTCCCGCTTAGTCGACGATATGCCCAAAAAACATCTCCAATTAATTCGTCTATTTATTATAGCGTTCTGCCGAAGAACTAACGGATCGCGAAATATGTCAATTAGTCGAACATAACGTAATCCGCGCTCACCAGCTGGAAACTGTAGTCGATGAGCCAGCAAGAGGTGTAGGTGTTAGAAGATTATGGATCGGCGAAAAGGGCCATTTTCACGACGCCCTTAGAAATCTTCCATATCATAATTACGACTATACCAAAGTACGTACGATTCGATGGTGTAATTTGTTAGACGAATATCAGCGATTAATTTTCTTACGCTGGTTTTCTAGGTGATGGGAGCCTGTTGCGAGAACGTACTGGGGTATATACCGATTCCTATTGGAATAACTGGGCCGTTGTTATTGGACGGTAATATGTATTACGTGCCGATGGCTACCACCGAAGGGTGCCTAGTGGCGAGTACAAATAGGGGTACTAGAGCTTTATTAGAATCTGGTGGTGTAACTAGTCGCGTGGTTACCGATAGTATGACCAGGGGACCGGTGGTGAAATTTTCGTCAATTAAAAATGCCAGGTTAGATGTGAATTCTTGAAAATAAATATTTTACGAGTTTTAGCCTAGTTTCTGTGGCTGATTTCCGTTCGCTGTAAGATTTGTAAAGGCGATAAAAAAGTAATCAATGAAAAATAAACTCAAGGAAGCTCTTAACTAAATACGTAATGTCCGCATCTCTAAGTGTGATCAATTAAGAATTATAAATTCGTTTATTATATAATTTTTACAAAAATCGTGATTATATTTTTATCAAAAGAAATTATTTTATAATTTTTAATTTATATTTTTTTATTTTTTACTTGAATATAAATAGCTCAGTTACAATCGGATTATTGGAGAAATAATTTTTTTTTTAATGCGAGGGACTTCCAAAGAGTCAAGAGTTGATCCCATTAGTACTTTCTGGTGGCAGTGGGGACATGAGTTTTTTCGATAAAGGGTATCTCAGATATAAGAATTATGCAGTGTTCCCTACCGTATCCTTGATCAATGAGGTACCAGCCCCCTTCAAACATTCGACATCAGGATACATTATAAGTAAGAAAAAAAAGCACTAAATATTGGCATACTTCTGTATATCCGAGACATCAGGGATGATAATTATATCATTTGCTTCATTCTACCCTCATTTACTGAGGTTCCAGCCTTCTTCAAACAATCGACATCAATGTATATTCTTTGTAAAAAAAAAGAAAAAAATGTAAGCAGCCATGCTGCATTACTAGAGCTGAGTTTTTAACTAGAGCTTGTTTTGATTTGGTAATAACCTTGCTTAACCCTTCATGACCACAAGCCACACCCAATACCAAGTCTGAAAACCCCTACCCTATCCCTTCCAAAAGCGCTTGAGAAATTGAATTCGGAACAAACGTAGTATTTCTTGCCATGAAATGATCATATGAACACATACTTCTCAAATTATAAGTATTTGAGGATCCTCACATTATCTTTAAATCTTGATGATCCGCCATTTTAGATCTATTTTGACTCGAATTGTTGAGATCATATTCTGGTCATTAAGTAATCCTACACACGAAGTTTGACCGTTCTAGGCAGATTTGGTGATGAGATATGATCATTCATGAAATTTCCTGCTGTAATTTTCCCTCCAAAAGCCGTTTTTTGCTCTAACTCCCCTCCAAATTCACTTGGGAAGCTAAAATCAAAATAAGTTGGACACTTGGGCTCATTTTATCATATGACATAGCAAAAAAAAATTTTCGATCTTACGTGTACCCCTACCCCATTTTAAGTTTGATAACCCCTCCCTCTCCCCTCCTAACATCATGTATGGAGATGAATTGGGGATATAGTATACTTCTTATCCCCAATAATCATATGAGTTCATATTATTTACATTTTTACTAATTTGAGGCTCCTCAAGCTCTACTCAAATTTTAATGAACCGCGATTTTGGATCCATTTTGACCCAAATTCGAGAAGTCACATTCTGGTCCTCAACTAACTTCTCCCTCAAAGTTTGACCTTTTTATGTTGATTTGGTGAGGAGATATGGAAGATTTGAGAAATTCCATGACTCAAAACTTCCTTAAAAATCTGTTTTTTGCTCCAACTCCCCTCCAGATTCACTTGAGAAGCTAAAATCAGAATAAGTTAGACACTTGGGCTCATTTTATCATATAACATGGCAATAAAAAATTTTCGATCTCTCGTGTACCCCCACTACATTTCAAGTTTGATAACCCCTCCCTCTCCCTTCCCAACATTATGTATGGAGGTGAATTGGGGATATAGTATACTTCTTATCCCCAATAATCGTATGAGTTCATATTAATTACATTTTTACTAATTTGAGGCTCCTCAAGCTCTACTCAAATTTTGATGAACCGCCATTTTGGATCCATTTTGACCCAAATTTAAGAAGTTACACTCTGATCCCCACCTAACCTCACCCTCAAAGTTTGACCTTTTTATGTTAATTTGGTGAGGAAATATGTAAGATTCGAGAAATTTCATGACTAAAAACTTTCTCAAAAATCTGTTTTTTGCTCTAACTACTCTTCAATTGCACTTCGGAAGCTGAAATTTGGTATGTTGGTGTCTATGACTCACTCTTTCATATGAGATCAAAAACAAAAAATTTGAGGTATTTGCCCCTTCTCCAGCATCCCTCAAAATTTGAGAGATCCGCCATTTTGAATTTTTTCAAGAAAAAAAAAGTAGCACTTTTGTCTTATTTGTAAGAAGAGTCTCTCGTCAAAGTTTGACCGAATTTCATCAATACTTGCCGGCGCTACGCGTAGGCCACAAAAAATAAAATTTCCTCAAAAAACCGATTTTTGCTCCAAGATAAAAAGAAACTCTCCATATAACGGTAATTTTGGATGACTGAAAAAACGAAGCCCTGTGGCTAGAGTCATTATTCAAAATCTAAAATTTATTTCGAGTATTTGAGAAGTCTCGCTGTCTCGCATTGTAGTGAATACGAAGTGATAACATAAAAATGCGATTGATTGGCCGCAGATAAGATTATGATTAGTTGTACTAATCTGCTTGCGATTATCTTGTGAGTTTTTCTTGTTTCTTGCTAATGATATACATCATTTTAAACCTTTGAAGGGGGTTGGTACCTCGGTGAACAAGGGCAGAGTTGAGCAAATAGTATAATTATTATCTCTGCTAACTTGACTCTACAAAACTATGTTGATATGTATTTATTTCGTTTTTCAATGGATAATATGTCCTGATGTCGAGTGTTAAAGGAGACTGGTACCTCATTGATCAAGGATACGGTTGCGAACATTGCATAATTTTTATACCTGAGATACCCTTTATTGAGAAAACCAATGTCCCCGTGCCACCAGAAAGTACGTAAAGGATCAAATATGAACTCATTAAAAACCTCTCGCCCCTTCTTGGAGCTAAGGACATTACCTACTTCAGTTTATTTTTCCTGCGTTATTTTTTTGCCACCTTTTGAATCGGAGATTTTCGTTTTTTTGAGCGCTTTTTGGCCCACTGAAAGTAGGCTGTTTATATGGTCGCATAATTTTAAATGTTGTTTTTCACTCGTTTTACAGTGAGGCGATGATTTGGATTAATGAACCCGATAATTTTAATAAAATTAAAAGCCGTTTCGATTCTACCAGTAGATTTGCCAAATTGCAGAAAATTCTAGTTCGTATAATCGGACCATATTTATTCATCAGATTCGCCGCCACCACTGGTGACGCGATGGGCATGAATATGATATCCAAAGTGAGCTTCGAGTTCATGAATAATTGAGCGTTGTTGTTTGACGAAAAATAAATTAAAATTACATTTTTACAGGCTACCGAAACAGCTTTAAATTACATTAAGACATATTTTCCAGATATGGATATTTTTAGTTTAAGTGGTAATTTTTGTACGGATAAAAAACCATCAGCTGTTAATTGGTGAGTTACGAAAAAAAATAATATTCTATCGTGTTTGATTAAAAAAAAAATATTTATAAATGAATCGCCATAATTTTCAAATCATCAATACTTTTCCATAGGATCGAAGGCAGAGGTAAAGGCGTAGTTTGCGAAGCCTGTATACCAGAACGTATTGTTAAGGAGGTATTGAAAACCGAAACCAGTGCCATGGTAGAGGTTAATATTAGTAAAAATTTAATGGGATCAGCGGTGGCTGGAAGTATAGGCGGATTCAACGCTCACGCCGCCAATATCGTTACCGCAATTTACATTGCCACTGGACAGGTGCGTATCAGCGAATATCGTAAATAAGTGGTGAATTTGCTACGTAAAATGACACCTACGATTTACTGATTATAGGATCCAGCTCAAAATGTAGGCAGTAGTAACTGCATGACTATTATGGAGCGGGCTGGCAACGATGGAAAAGATCTTTACATATCATGTACGATGCCATCCATAGAAATTGGTACCGTCGGTGGAGGTACCGCTTTACCCGCCCAATCCGCTTGTTTGGAAATGTTGGGAATTAAAGGTAGAATTTCGTTGTTTTGGAGTATTAATTTTTTTTTTGCTGGTTATTGAGTCTTAACATACATTTTGTTTTTTCAGGAGCCAATGATAATAATCCTGGTGAAAATGCTAAAACATTGGCCCGTATTGTTTGTGGTACGGTTTTGGCCGGTGAACTTTCATTAATGGCGGCTCTTACCGCCGGACATTTAGTACAAAGTCATTTAACTTATAATAGGCGAGTTGTTTTTTGGTGATTTTATATTACTTATAAGTTCCTTGAATTTTTTTTCTCGAAGTTATCGAAAGATAGAAATGCTTTGGAGTAATTATTTTAGAAATCGTTGATGTTTTCTTTTTAAAAAATCATAACTTATCAAAAGTCCCCGTGATTTAAAAAAATAACCCAGTATAAATATGAATGTAAGATTACATTAATTCGTAACTTGAAAACTAATAAAATATAATTCCAATTACAGAACCTCGCAATCCGAAAAAAATGCCGAATCGAACTCCAGAAAGTCCAGTGTTGCCGATACCGTTGGAAAATGCATCTCGAATTAGTTAAATTACGCAGAAGCGTAAAATGTAAATACGAAAACAGCTTGTACTTAGTTATGAATTTTTGTACGCGCGTTAACGTTTCATTTGAATTATGTCGTTTTTACTTCAACTTAATTTTATAATATTGCAATCGTGATTTAGATTACGTTGAAATATGAATTCTCGCATTACTAATCTTTTCCTTTGTTGATGTCTTTGATAAGTCGATTATTTCATCGTTGATATAATTCGTATATAAGACTGATCGTTTTTTTAATTTTTAAGAATGAAAAACGCTTTTAGCTGTAATCGATTATCTTTTTGTATTTAAGTACTTAATATAAGGATACTGTTGTGAATTGTAATATGTACCTTTGTGCCTAGTAAAGTTGAATTTTAAATTTTTCATGTTAATTTGAGATTTGGAATTTTATGAAGAGATGTAGCTAGTTTCCACCAAAAGTGCCTATCCGCTGACAACATGTAATTTTAAGGCAAAACTATTACCTTTGAAACGTGTTCTTCAGGACATAAAATCCCATTCTATGTGCCTCATGTGATGAAATTCAAAAACATATTTTTCTCGACTGAAATGCTCCGTAAGATTTATATACGTAATCACTGCAATCCATTAGAATATTTGTTTATCAAGGATTCCAAAAAATTCGGTTTACATTTCTCGATAATTCAAATTCGTTGATTTGAGATCTAAATTAATTTATTATCGTAATTTTAACGGGTTTATTAAACATTCTTTTTTCAATCACTGTTCTAACAAAATCTTTTGAAGCTAAGATTTGGCAAGACACACGTGTAAATCAATCACAACCAATATGGTTCGAATAAATGAACGAAGTTTCATAATTTCATAACTAATAAATGCCACGAAGGAACATAACATTATATTTAATGATAAATAAATTTTACAACGTCTCATAAATTGACCAAAAAATGAAACTTAAAATTAGTTGCTGGCAACAATAATGATTCTCGGATCTCTTTGTATCTATGTACATGATTATGTTATTTTTATCACTAAAAGAAGAACTACATAATTATTTCATGCGTAACAGTATTTACAAATATGTTTAATGTTGGTACTCATTTTCTTATGATTTATTGGATTGATTCAAGAGTTTAGGTGTTAACGATGATGAATCGAATACGAAGAGTGTTGATGTATAATTTTGCTCACATTTTATTTGTGGAACAAATTATTGAACCATCTCCACTAAACAACTGTCAGTAAAAACCCTGTTGACAAAACATGTCAATAGATATAACGATGTTTTTATATCATGAAGATATTAATACCACAAATACGTCACCATTATGTTGAAAAGTAGACATTTCCGATATTCCAATGACATCGCAGTGATTGACAAACTTTGTTAACACGAAAATTATCATTGATAAGATTTCAAAAAAAAGAAAAAAAAAAAGAAAGAAATCAAAATGAAGTACAAATCATGGTATCGTGGCAACGTCGAAAACGTTTGCCTTATAATATTATACTGACATCAACATATCAAATTGCTAGGTAATTTATCATCGTGAAAAACTCTGTCAATATAGTATTCTAGTTGAATTAACAAGAAAAGTCCTATTATTATTCTGCCGCATGTAGTTAGAACGTCCTATCTGACATTTTGAAAGTTTTGAGATGAATGCAAAATAGGGCGTTTTAAACTAGTAAAACCGGGTGGAAAGGTTGATAGAACAAAATTATTAGGCGTATTTCTACGTTTCTGTTGTAGATAGGACATTTTAACTTAGCTGAGGAGATGGGGAAAATGTACAGGAATAATATTCTGCAAAAATAAAAAATAAAAAGTGAAAATTCAGATAGGACATTGTAACTATGTGCGGCAGTATTAGTACCTGAAAAATTGATTGTGCGCCACATCATTCTAATTTATAAATACTCATAACTTAATATCATGAAAATATACCGAACACAATTTAAAAGAAATATTACACATAAATAATTGATAATCACACAATATACAATGTAGTTACTTCTGAAGGAATATGTACATTTTACAAATTAATAACTTAATATAGGCATCACTCAGTGAACAATATTATCAGTAGATTAGATATCATTTAACATCTTTCGAACGATTCCCGATCGCTTTGAAATAATGCAAAGGTAAAGAGTAATCAATACGATATTAATGAAAATAAAAAATTTATGATTAAATCCAAATGTAACAGAAAATTGAAATATGGCATTCGGATGAAGTCATAGAGTCATCTATAGGGTTACGAAATGTATCTAAAAAAAAATAGATATATTTTGTCGAATTGCGTGCAACTATGGTGGTCACGTAATGAGGAGATAGGAGTAATGTGTAACCTATCGGGAGAGGGGTTGGGGTTAAAACCCGAAAGTTGTTTTTTTTCGTTCTATCTTCTCAGGAATTGCTTCCTATTTGATGGAGAGAAGAGGAGGCTAAGACCTAAATATGGTGAAGTTAGAAGAAATAGTTTATTTAAAAAAAAAATAAAGTTGTCGATGAGTCTTTCAGGAGTATTTCAGGTGTTCGATCATTTCTCTACCCTTATTTTGAAAGTTTGTATGGAAGTAAATGTATTATGAAGTATCATACTGTTCTTTCATTGCTTGAGAACAACTGCAGAAAACGAAAAAAAATATGGGAAAATTTTGGCTACTGTTCAGCGCCGTGCAGAGAGAATCTGTGCCCAGGACAGGAGGAAAAGTCATAAAAGCAAAAAAAAAAAAAAGTCGTGGAAGTAAAGACAGTTTTTAAGGGGCGATGCGTCAAGTCGCGAGGAGAAACTCCCCCTTCCACCTCTGCTCAGGCTTGTTACTGCTTAGACATCTGAAAGGATGATATTTTAGACTCCTCTTATGGAAATATTAATATCCTTATATTATGTTGATTTAGGGAATTTGAAAATGATCAATGAATTAAGTTTTTTACTATCAGCTTTTTTGTCTATTGTCTCTTGGTGCAGGGAGTGGGGAAGGGGTGATATGGATAAAATCAACAACCCCTTTGAGCTTTAATTACGACAATGTTTTACCATATTTGGACCGAAATGAAATAAAGTGAAGTCCAACTCTATGTTCTTACTTATGGACAGAAAGAGGATGAATTTGAAATGGACTTCTTGAACTTCCTGTCATATTTGGAAGCAAAAGTGCAATAACCTTAACTGTGTGAAATTTGGAGTAGAATGTTTTTGCGCCGAACTATTTTTGCTTTAGGAGCCTTTTTTCGCGAGATATTGGCAAAAATCTAATTTTTAGCGGGTTTTAACCGCCCTCGCTACCCCATTCCTGGGTCAGGTTGCTTGGATCATAAAATCCTTGTTGAGAATTATTCCAGTAAAACGTGTAAATATTCTGTACTATAGAATCGCTTCTTAAATTAAAACACAATAATTTCCAACACACAATTAAAATAATCAGAATACAGAGATTTCGAGATACATTCAAATCATTAGGTAATTCTTGAAAAACAAAAATTTCGACTAGACTTAAGGCACGAGAGAGATGAAATCATAATATGGAAATTTTTTGAAAGCTTGTTGCAAATATACAACGATCCATATTCGTAACGACGAGGGCGTCAAAGAAAAGTATACGAACCCTGTATATCACGAATGTAACGTTACGTTACAACACAGCACAGCACAGCCGGCATAAAGTTGGCGAGTTTGTAAAATGAATGAAAAGAGTATATTTTATCGTTGATTAGTTGGTAAAAAACTGAAACTAGTTTTCAATCTCGATTCGTAGCAACTAGGTAGTTCTAAAGATTTTAAATTTTCTGGTAATTGAATTACATTATTGCTAACATAAAAACCCAACGCTTCCCAGCAAGCATCAGCCAATCTAGGAACTCTGATCCAAGTTGAAAATACATCGGCTGTTCTCTGATGCTGCGATCTATGTTTATTAGTGATACCACCGAAAATAATCATCCGTCCGTCCGGTGTACAAGAGGCAGAATGGAAGTAAGTACCATATGGTAAATTGAGGGAGGTCATGCATTTCCATTTTAAAGTTTTTAAATCTAAACGCCAAGTATCTTGAAATTCTTTTCCTCGTTGTACCCTCCGTTGATAAACACGATGGCTTTGTCGTAGGGATCTTGAACACAACCGTGGCATTTTCGACGTTCCGGGAACAGATCATTGGGTGCCATTGATTCGTCCCCTATGGTCTTCATAATTACCCATTTATTGGTTTGTAAATTAAATGCGTCAATTTTCTGCAATAAAACAAGTAAACGTTGAAATAAATAAATTCACGATATATAATACAATGGTAAATACTTACATCTAAAATATAAGCGGTGTTGGAGATTCCTCCACCGAGGACGTATAAATGGTTATTGTATAATACGACTTCGTGACGGTATCTAGGTGTCGGGCAATTAGTACCTTCGTCTTGATCGAATAATCTCTCCCAAATATTTGTTTCTAAATTTAAACGATCTACATCCATGTAGTACTTGAACCCATCAGTGCCTCCGACAGTATACAAGTATTTACCATCGATAACTGTACTCTGTCCGTACTGCCCTTTAGGACAAACTTTTTTATCAATGGGGAGAGGTTTGAATATCAATTTTGAATTGTAATCTTCTAATTTACAAACAAAAACATTGTCATTGAACTGCACACCGAAAGGAATACCCGTGCCGCCGTGAAGAAATAATAAATTTCCGGACAGCACGACAGCACTAGAGGCCAATTCATTTGGTAATTTTTCGAATTGCAATTTCTTCCACGTTCTAGTGATGAAATCGAATCGCCATACTTCGCAAAATAATGAATTTTGTAAAGGTTCGTCGTCTTCAAAAATAGGATTATATCCACCGATGGCGTAAAGCGCTGAATCTTTACAAACTATTCGATGACCACTACGGCCCTTCGGTACTTTAACATTCGCCTCCGGGCCAGTGAAATTTTCGGTGGCGTATAACTTGACGAACTTATGTACTTGTAAACTGTACATATTATTCGGTTTCGAACTACGTTTTCTTTTTCTACCTTTCATCTGAAAATCAAACTGAGTTGGTAAATAGGGGAAAATTAAAAATAAGGTTAAAGCTAATTATAAACGATTTACTCGCTTACTCGAAATTTATCGATGATAACAAACTCATAAACTTCTGAGTAGAATAAAATTAGACCCAAGGAAATGCAAACTGAGAAAATTAATAAACCGAATAAAAGTTTGACGAAAATTTTATAATATTTATGCATATCAAAAATTCTCCGTCGAGTAGGATTTTCACGAAATCAAGTTTTTTGAAAAGAGATATGACGTGACCATCGCCATTTTATAGTACCTGGATAAAAATAGAGTTTACAAAGTCATAAATTACCATTTTTCGTAATATTACCAAAATCGGTAATTTAAAAAAAAATTCATCTTTTGTTCTTTTTTTGTAAAAAAATTATCATTTTTTAAAGAAAAAAAATGTTGTATATTTTTTTAACTGGATATTTTCTTTCCAATAAAAATATCATTTTGCGTAGAAAAAAATGTTATAATATTGTTATTAATTGGTTATTGTTTAGTATTTATAATTTAGAAATTAGATTTCTTGAATTGAATGTTATAAATAATGGGTAACGTCCAACAGGTAAGTAACGTAAGTTATTTATAATAATTATTATACTTGAAAAGGGGTAATTTATCAAGATATAAATTACGGTAATTTAAGGTAAGTTACCACATTTTTTTGGGACTTGGAATTTTTTTGAAGTAGAAAAAAATGGTAATATTACCGTAACTTACCAAAATTACGTAACATTGCACATCCCTAGTCAGCCCTAAAGTGTTGCCAAAGACCCTGCAGATGGGGTTAAAGAGGGAGAAAACTTGAAAAAATCACGTTTTTTTGATAATATTCCCATAAAAATCACGTGATTTGCTTGAAATGGGTTTAATCTTAAGTATTACTCATGAACAACAATGGCTTTTTATCTTCAAAACTTTACAAAATTTCCACATTTGAGGGGGGGGGGCTTAGAATAACATTTACAAACTCATGTTGTCATGTATACCGTGCGCCCAAGTGATTCGGGTACAATAAGCGCAAAAATCTCAGTTTGTTGATAATATAACAGTTAAACAACAATTTCTAAATCAGAAATGATTTTTAAAATTATTTTAATGAATTCTAAGACTGATAAACTCATTTAAACTGCATTACAATTACTTTGTATTTGAAAAAAAAAAAAACAATTTTAAATAATTGCAATAGAGATTTTTCGCTGATTGTACACGAATCACTTAGACGCATGGTATGGGCATGCGATACATGGGAATGTATGTTTTCTAGGTCGTGGAACTCGATTGTGGCAATATTTTTCGCATTGGGTGAAGGGATAGTACCTATTGCATGAAGGTTAATGCATCCCTCACCAGTACGAAGGTGAAATGGCGTCACTTTTTGGTTGAAGTCACCATGGAGTGGACAGATTCAGATTCAGACTTTAATCAACATATTTCTTTTTCAATTTATCCAAACGTTCAAAACTTGAACCTTTCTTAGTTTTATTAATTTTTTTTTGAATTCGCTATTGTTACGAAATTTGTTTCACATTTGAAAATTTTTTTTGTTTCACAAAAATAAAATGAAAAAAGCATTTTGAATATTTAAAAAAAATATAAGAATTGGGGAAAAAATAATAAAAAAATTATTTTAATAACCTTTGCAAAAATTTTTGGAATTTTTTAAATAGTTCATGACCCTTTAAAGTATGTGGATTCGTGGTGGCTTGAAAATCATCATTCTGCCACAGACCAAAAAGTAAATAATGAAATTTCGGTTAAAATTTGGACACTGCTTTAAAATTTATGTACCTACCTTAAGCTAAGTATGTTGACAACGAAAGTTACTTCATTATTTATTTTTATTCACATGAATATAAGTTCACGTTCTATTTTCAAAGATATTATGTTTTTAAACAAAAAATAAATAAATAAATAATTTACTTCGATTTTTTCCTTAAAACACAATGGCAAGAAGGTAATAGCGAATTTACTTTTAAAGTAAAGTCCGCCAAAAAAGAAATGTGTAGAAAGCGACATTGAAAAAAAATGAAAAAGTTCTCCAAACTTAAGGGTCGTCGAGAGCATTGTCTAGTTGTTTTTAATTTTAGACCATAAAATTATCTTTACTTCTTTTCTGAAAAATGTTATTGAAAATTAAAACAATTCGTGCCTTGAATCATAATGAAATTAAAATTAATATATATTATATTTTTTGCTCATTTACTGTCAAGCTTTGTAGGGAGTATTCAACTAGGTATCATAACTTCGATGTGCTAAGTTCGTCATATCGCTTTTCGCATTTGAGTCACGCACTTCTGGAACAGTACTACATAATGTTATCTAGTGAAGCAGCTGATCTGCTTATTGATTTGTATAGTACCTAAGTAATGAAAATCAAATATTATGCAAATCTGTGCAAGTACGATATAAAAAAAAATTAGCGACAGCTAACTATTTCAATTTCAATTTTTTTAATATCAAATTTTTTTTATATTTTAACATATTATTTACATTTGTTATCCCCATCGCTATGCGCTAGATTGCGCGAGTACGATAGGGGTCTACAATTAAAAATAATGACAAAATAAAGTTTACCTATTCAATAAATAAATAAACATGTAAATAAATAAATAAATAAATAAACTATTAAACAAAACAAACAGAATAAATAAATAAATTTTGTGTAATTTACCACCATTAAATCATGAAGAAAAATATAAATGAATTCTGAGAGGAAATTGAAAAAATAATTACCTAAACATATGAAAGAAGCTTTATAAAAAAATGTTTCAAACTCTTAGAAATAGTTTTAAACTTCAATTTCACTTATTGATATAGTAACCTGATCAAAATCGACTTCATGTTCACATTTATTTTTGATTTACTTATAATTAAATTATTTAATAAAATATGAAATAAAACACTAATTTTTAGTTAGTTATAATAACTGGTGAAATTGTAAGTGGCTTTTCTTCTGACTTACATTCTGTACCAATGCTTTCCATTCCATTATACGTTTCGTGAATGATACGGCCAATTTTCAAATTTCCTACAGGCTTCTTGGTAATATTTATCCATATCAATATCAGTTTAGTACAATTATGATCTACCTTCGGTCGTAGCATTGCGACTTGCTGCCTAACTTCCCACTGGTGTTCTGTTTTTAGTTTCAATAATCATAACTGTTTTTTCTTCTTTTAAATACACATAAATGTCGGCGCGAGATATTGTTTTGTTTGGATTTTTATCATAGAGATCTTCCTCCGTTCCATTTACTAGAATGATTTTTGCGCGTGAAACAAATTGGGTTTCGACTTGGAGGTAGACTAACACTTTTCTCATCATTCAAAAATATAATTTATTTTTATCAGGGAAAGATTTTTGCACTTGCGGTGCTCGAATCAAGTAGTCACCCAGTATAGGTATGTTGTTCTCATTTCACTATTGCTTTTATTCATTTTTTTTTGTGTTTTTTCATTTTATAAAATTTCTTCTCATTGAAATGGAAGTATGTAGGTAAAGAAAAGAGATGATTCATGTTTTATAACTTGATGTTATTGAAAGGTTATTACATGTTTTTTTTTTTTAGTTTTTTAAATCAGTTTCTTTTTAATTTTATGAAATTTAATTTTTTGAATTTTATAACTGATTACCACAACTAGATAGGTATTAAAAAAAAAAGTAATTCAAATATCTTCTCAAACTGCTTCGAGAAATCTATTCTTAAGGGGTAAAGATGAAAAAATCAGGCATTTAAAAATTAGAATGAAATGATTATTTCATCACTTGAAAATAATATCTGAAATCGCAAAACTTATTGTGAATACTTAGTGATGATAAGAGAATATTCTAACGGCCGCATAATTAAGAATATTCTAAAAAATTTGAGAGTATTTTCCAGCCTTGAAAAATTTTTAGAATGAAGAGTTGAAAAGAGTTGTGAATGAATCGAGAGTTAAAAAGAGTTAATGATTCAGAGTTGACTTTTATTTTCAAATGAAATACGAAAAGAGTTAAATTCGAAGAGTTAACAGGTCCATTTCGCCGGCCCCGCCCATTTTAAGGGGGGGTTCGAAAATAGTGTCAATCGTTTGTGCATCGTTTGTGCACGTTTGTGCACCCACTATTTTCGTTTGTGCTCCCCTCCAACTTTTTATTTTTTAAAAAGTCTATGGGCGGGGCTGGGGAAATGCAGCCCAGCCCATTTTAGGATGGGGGTTGTAGAATATGTCAATCGTTTGTGCTTCGTTTGTGCACGTTTGTGCACACATAATTTTCGTTTGTGCCCCCCTCTTTTAATGGGCGGGGCTGGGGAAATGCTGCCCCGCCCATAAGTGGTGGGGGTGAAAAATATGTCAATCGTTTGTGCTTCGTTTGTGCATGTTTGTGCACACATAATTTTCGTTTGTGCCCCCCTCTTTTAATGGGCGGGGCTGGAGAAATGCTGCCCCGCCCATCAGTAGTGGGGGGTGAAAAATATGTCAATCGTTTGTGCTTCGTTTGTGCACGTTTGTGCACTCATTTATTTTGTTTGTGCTCCTTTCCATTCCTACATTTTTTATAAAACTTCGGGACGTGGCTGGGAGTATGCTTTTCAAAAAGGGGAAATACATTTATTCGACTCCAAAGGGAATTTTCTTCAAGTATGTCATTTATTGTTTGTGCTTTGTATGCTGAGTTTTGTGCACTTATTACCTTTATTCTAGCCCTACCCATTTGTACTTCTTATTAATCAGGTTAATCGAACTGCTATGCCTGTTGTTGACCATTTTGAATACATTACTTTTGTTTCATTTTTATTTTTAGCAGAAAGGGCGAATAAAAAGAGCTGGTCATCCTCAAAAGCATATGTCTACCGTGAGGAAGTATAATTTAACGTGAAGTCACATTTTTTGAGAAACTGTGTGAAATTATTGGTTTTTTAGACCTGTTTGAACGTAAAATGACCTGACCTCACACGATTCTATGTTTTAGGTTATAAAAAGATAAATTACGTGAGGTCATACTTTGTATAATACTTGATGAAATTTAGAATAAGCAGAGTTGGTAGAACTTTGAATTTTAGAAAATTTACTTATTTATGTAGGAAAATTAATTATTCAAATAACTTTCTTTAAAATAGTATAATTAAAAAAGTCCGCTTTCAAGATACTTTAGTATCTTCTAGTTTATATTATTAAATGTAGATTTTTTTGCTCAATTTTTTTTTTTTCTTTTTCATCTCATTGAGAGGGTGAGTCACGGACACCAACATATCCAAATTTCAGCTCCCTAAGTGCATTTTTGAGGGAGTTAAATTTGAGAAATATGTGCTCATACGATTACTTGCACATTTACTTACTTACATTGCCGCAAACCAAACTTTTTTAGTGTTACCACAAGGCAAGCACTGGAGTTCGGACAATGACTTTTGAAATGCAACTTGCACATATGTGATAGTTGCTGTAGAAAGAGCCCTTACATGAAAAAAATCATATTATTATTTTTTTTATTCTAAAAACGTTCCTTCGCAACGTGGTGCGGTCAAAATGTCGTAAAATTACGAATTTATACCATATTTTTGAGTTTGAAGTTGACATAGTATGATGGTTATACCGCCTATTGGTTTTGTTTTCGGACCCTTTCTACATCAACTATCACATATTTAGTTTTGTGACCTATGCCCTGCAGTAAGTAAAGATAACATATCCGAATTTCAGCGCTCTAAATGCATTTTTCTGAGAGTTATATTTGAGAGATATATATTTATAGTAATATATGGACAGTGAACTAAATATTTTATGAAGATTGCAATGTTCCAAATGATTATTAAAAAAAAAACACCGTGAAATGATTCATTATTCAACCTCCTCATTTTCAAGGATTATAATGTTCTGAAGCATATTTTCAAAATTATAACTTCAAACTCAAAAATATGGTATAAATTCGTAATTTTACGACATTTTGACCGCACCACGTTGCGAAGGAACGTTTTTAGAATAAAAAAAATAATAATATGATTTTTTTCATGTAAGGGCTCTTTCTACAGCAACTATCACATATGTGCAAGTTGCATTTCAAAAGTCATTGTCCGAACTCCAGTGCTTGCCTTGTGGTAACACTAAAAAAGTTGGGTTTGCGGCAATGTAAGTAAGTAAATGTGCAAGTAATCGTATGAGCACATATTTCTCAAATTTAACTCCCTCAAAAATGCACTTAGGGAGCTGAAATTTGGATATGTTGGTGTCCGTGACTCACCCTCTCAATGAGATGAAAAAGAAAAAAAAAAAATTGAGCAAAAAAATCTACATTTAATAATATAAACTAGAAGATACTAAAGTATCTTGAAAGCGGACTTTTTTAATTATACTATTTTAAAGAAAATTATTTGAATAATTAATTTTCCTACATAAATAAGTAAATTTTCTAAAATTCAAAGTTCTACCAACTCTACTTATTCTAAATTTCGTCAAGTATTATACCAAGTGTGACCTCACGTAATTTATCTTTTTATAACCTAAAACATAGAATCGGGTGAGGTCAGGTCATTTTACGTTCAAACAGGTCTAAAAAACCAATAATTTCACACAGTTTCTCAAAAAATGCGACTTCACGTTAAATTATACTTCCTCACGGTAGACATATGCTTTTGAGGATGACCAGCTCTTTTTATTCGCCCTTTCTGCTAAAAATAAAAATGAAACAAAAGTAATGTATTCAAAATGGTCAACAACAGGCATAGCAGTTCGATTAACCTGATTAATAAGAAGTACAAATGGGTAGGGCTAGAATAAAGGTAATAAGTGCACAAAACTCAGCATACAAAGCACAAACAATAAATGACATACTTGAAGAAAATTCCCTTTGGAGTCGAATAAATGTATTTCCCCTTTTTGAAAAGCATACTCCCAGCCACGTCCCGAAGTTTTATAAAAAATGTAGGAATGGAAAGGAGCACAAACAAAATAAATGAGTGCACAAACGTGCACAAACGAAGCACAAACGATTGACATATTTTTCACCCCCCACTACTGATGGGCGGGGCAGCATTTCTCCAGCCCCGCCCATTAAAAGAGGGGGGCACAAACGAAAATTATGTGTGCACAAACATGCACAAACGAAGCACAAACGATTGACATATTTTTCACCCCCCACCACTTATGGGCGGGGCAGCATTTCCCCAGCCCCGCCCATTAAAAGAGGGGGGCACAAACGAAAATTATGTGTGCACAAACGTGCACAAACGAAGCACAAACGATTGACATATTCTACAACCCCCCTCCTAAAATGGGCGGGGCTGCATTTCCCCAGCCCCGCCCATAGACTTTTTAAAAAATAAAAAGTTGGAGGGGAGCACAAACGAAAATAGTGGGTGCACAAACGTGCACAAACGATGCACAAACGATTGACACTATTTTCGAACCCCCCCTTAAAATGGGCGGGGCCGGCGAAATGGACCTCGAAAGAAATGCGGACCGACTGCATAGAGTAAATACACAAACTTACGGTTAAATTTATAATACAAACGAAAAAAACAATTCGATAAGGTATAGGATTAAATTTTAAAGTAGTTGAGGTAACTGAGGTTCTACGCGAACATAGGACCCTACTTAATCTATACTCTGGTTCTCGTCCCGAGAGATTCAATGGGTCGCAAGGGAATGGAAATATTGGCCAATGTGTCTTCTCCATTCTATTCAAGGTTCTCCCCAATCTCATATATACTCAAGGTTATCGTCAAGTTTAGTGAATTTAGGAGTAGCAGTACTGAATTGAGGTTCTAGTAGCTCTAAGAGCTTTTTTTGCGGTACTACATTATTTTTAAGGACAATAACACCTTATCTTCAACGAAAATAATGACGACAGATTTGGAATATTTCATAATTATTGCCTCTGGTATTCATGTGAGTTTAAATTTATCAAATTTGGTTCCTTTCAGCCTCCTCAAGCTTTCCTCAAATCTTGACCATTCGTCATTTTGAATATCTATTTTAAACCATATTCAAAGGATCATACGAAGTCCCTAACTTATTTTACGTAAGTTGACTCAAAAACGTCACAGAATGACTTAGAACATGTCATAAGCAATAATCGTTAATTTTTCAAATTGACTCAACAGCTTGCAGCGTAACTCTAGTTTTCTAATAAATAGTGCAACGCAAATTGATGCACAGAATATACACAAAGTCGGTCATTTGCTCCTGAGGTTGGGCATTTAAGTTCCTTTTCACTTGAGTTACCGAATAGTGGATTTGCTGATATGATGTATTTTCACAATGTCACTTATACTGGTAGTTCGTAAGGCAGACACCTATAATCAGTGTTCATTGATATGGCTTTTTCCGTGCATCTATTATGCGTCATACATATCTTATTCTTGAATTCCGTCGGAAAAAACCATAAATATGCTTATTTAGGTACTTTCTTTTATCGACAACTTTGAAAACATAGCCAGCAACGGAAAAAAATGGAGCTAAGTTATCGTGTTTAGCAGTAAGTACAATGTCACCTTTTACCCAGCACTGAATGAAATTTAAATAGAAATGAATTGTAAAATATTAATTTTCTTACTCTGTGTGTTCATCGAATACTCAACATGTTCGGATTTACGAAAGAAACACGTCGTTATCATTGTAGCTGATGATCTGGTACGTCTTTAGTTATCCTCTTTAACACAATACTTAAGTTTAATTTAACTTAATTGAGAAATAAAAGGAATCAATTATAATATCAATTAGGTACTTCGTATTAAACGTGTGTGAAAATTTTAACAACCAACATTTTTTTAATTCTACATTCAACAACTCGATACCTTTTGTTCTTACGACTGTAAGTTTATCAAAATCGCAACAATACGAAGACAAAAAACAAAAAATAATAACTTGGACATTTGCAAAATGAAATGGAGAACTGTTGCATCGCGCATTTAATATTTTGAATAAAAAGAACTTTGCGAAAAACTAAGCGTCAATTTCTTTAATAATCAAAATACGAAAATACGACATTACCAAAATTATGAACATCTAAAATCTACCAAAGCATAATGCAATAATCTAAAAAAAGTAAACAACCTAAAACTACGCGCTCTCACGACCATTGACCAGAACAAGAACATACCTACCTAATGACTTTTTTTTTTTAAACCAAGCTTCAAACCAATATCAGTATTTTTCATATTTCTCTAGGGATGGAACGACGTAAGCTTTCACGGTTCCAATCAGTTCATAACACCAAACATAGATGCACTGGCATACAGCGGAATTATCTTACATAATTACTACGTAATGCCCTTATGTTCTCCTTCCAGATCTGCGTTAATGACTGGAATACATCCCATAAGAACAGGTAGATTACATTCAATTTCATACACCAATCTCCAATAAAGTCTACATAAAAAAGACCTTACAGGCATGTATCATGAAGTTTTATTTGCTGCTCAACCGACCGGGTTACCCTTGAATATTGAAATCTTACCCCAATACCTCAAAGGTTATGGATATAAGACTCACGCTGTGGGTAAATGGCACTTGGGATTCTGTAAGGAAATGTATACACCAACTAAACGTGGCTTTGATTCTCATTTCGGATACTGGACAGCTCACTCAGACTACTACAATCACACTTCCGAAGAATTTGTAAGATTAGTTTTTGATCTCATCATAAAACATTACAAATGTGTAGTCAAAGTAGATAAATTGGTTTCATAGTACATGCTAGGCAAGGATTTCAGACGAAACATGGATAACGTGTCCACAGAGTACTTAGGGCAATACGCTACTGATTTGTTTACTACAGAAGCTGTAAATATTATCAATTCGCACAATACCGCAGATCCTTTATTCTTATACTTGGCACATTTGGCGGTCCACTCCGCCAATTCGAAGGAACCACTCCAAGCACCAAAAGAAATAATAGAAAAATTCAGTTACATTAAGGACGAAAAAAGGCGAACGTTTGCCGGTAAGTGGTGGAAAATATCACCTCGAATAAATGAAGAAGAGAACAAGTATAAAAATAAAAATACCTTTAGCGATGACTTGGAAACTGGATGAATCCGTGGGCAAAGTTGTACAGGCTCTTGCACAAAAAAACATGCTCGAAGACACCATTATCGTTTTTACTACCGATAATGGCGGTCCTGCTGGAGGATTCAACCTAAATGTCGCTTCCAATTGGCCTATGAAAGGCGTAAGTGCGGACATAAGTACACACTATTGGGAACGATAGGGCGAATAAACGAAATTTTCACTTATATCAGGGAAAAGATACGTTATGGGAAGGTGGAGTACGTGGAGCAGCTTTCATATGGAGCACCGATCTTCCTCATTCTGGGGTTAACAACGCTCTCATGCATATCCAAGATTGGTTGCCAACAATTTTAGGCGCTATTGACGAACAAGGTGCTGGTAATGTGACCCAGCTCAAAGGTAATGAACTTATATCTGATAATTATTCCAACATTAGTTCTCAAATTACTTGTACAACTGAGGGATCACTTCATATCAACTCGGTTAAAGAATACGAATTCACTCTCTTTTCTTACTTAGTTCTTTAAACATAGGTAGTATCTATAGATAAATTATCGTTTGCTCGTTTTCAAAGCGATAAAAAATAAATTATTCAAAAGCACGTAAACTGTAGAGCTCGCGGTAATTAAGTTATCGAAAAGAAAATATTTCATGTTGACGCTTAATACATATCCATCATTCGCTAGGAAAATAAACATCGGTTTCCTTTGAATCGTCTTCAGGTTTTCAATTTCCGCAAGACATGACCAACTTTGAGACCAACAATTTTTTCAGTTGAATTACGTATTTGAAAACTGAAAGTTAAAATTTATATAAGAAGTTAAACTTTTACGAGTCCAAAAACATATTTGAGGCCCCGTTTAAAGTCTTAAAAAAAGATCATAAGATAAAACAGTTAAATGTATTTTTAACCTAACTATTTTCCAAATAAGTTTATACCTACTCTTTTCAGGGTGTATGGTTTCCTAAAATTTAGTAACAAAAAAAAATTTAAAAGACATTACGAACATATTACATACCTACCGCTTCATTGTTATTTGGGCTAAATACGAGCAGGAACGTATTTTTAATCATCAACCATTTTAAAATTCGCTAGCTATGCTTTTTATTAATTACAAAAATTGGATAATAATGAAGAACATGTTTTCTTTAATTGATCAACTTTGCTCATATTATATGAAATTATACGATATCTGGTAAATTTATTGATAAAATTTTATCGAGTTTTATTTCACTTGATTTTGTTTCCTGTTATGTGTAATGATCCCAGTCTTCAAGCTAGCCATCGAGGGGTTAGAGGGCTGAGACGTCTTTAGAAAATTTTGAGCGCCCTTCAGTAAAATGTTGTCTTCAAAAGTGCCAATAAACAAAAAAAAAAAAAACAGAGGTCAAAGCCCCCTCTAGAATTTGGTCATTCCACCCTGAAATGACAGGCCGACTAAAGGCCTGAGTATCATTCAAAATTACTCCATTTCATTTTGGGTGATATTCATGCACCTGAATAACTTATAGCTCTAGATGGCCGAAACATGTGGCCAGTGCTGAAAGGAGATAAGCAATCAGAATACGATGAAATTATTTTGCAGCGCGACGAAGTAAGAGACATCTCAGCCTTGCGTAAACAGAACTGGAAACTTATTCAAGGTAAGTGAACTTTTCGTAGGTATTCACTTATTCGTTGAACCATCATCAACAAGGGATACTCAATTGATTTGCTTCAGGTGTTACATATAAAGGAATCCATGATCAATGGTACGGTCCCTCTGGTAGGGAAGAAGAGTACACTTATAACTTCTCCGAAGTTGCTAAAAGTCCAGTTGCTGCATCCTTACAGGGTAAATTTCCATTCCCAAGCGAAACCCAAGCAATCGCTATACGACAAAGCATCACCCTCAGTTGTGACTATTGTGGTTTCAATGATACATTATGTAAGAATATATTATCCATTGTTCCAATGATTTACATACTTATTTCACATGATTGAAATTTTATAGGTACGCCGTGCGATTTGAAACGAGAACCTTGTCTGTTTAATATTACCAATGATCCTTGCGAGAAAAACAATTTAGCTAAGTCGCAGCCAAATATTTTAAAATACATGTTGAACAGAATGAAGCTATATAATCCAGTGCGTCCTCTGTTTCCTCCGATTGTTTCAAGAGCTGATCCTAAGAATTGGAATGATACATGGACTAACTGGATGGACTATCCGAACGAATATACGAATTCATCGTGTGAGTTGATCATATTGTTTGCTGAACAGCGTTTGAGCATTATTTGTGTTCAAATCCGAGTAAAATGTACTCTTTTTTAACAGTTTCTTTCAAGACACTCATAAAGAAGAGAGTTGTACAGAAATATTTGAACAGTATTTAAATAATTCAATACCAATGTGAATGTAGGTACATGCGTGGAAAAAAGAATGAAATTAATTTCGCGAGTATTTATTATTTTTGGATTCAATCTTCCTCGCGCATCCTTCGAAAGTAGGTATCATTTATTGAGAGCGTAATCCATTTCCGTTATCTTGGTAACAACAAAAATAGTACATTACTTTTCAACGCTTGACTATATTATGAATTATAAATAAAATTCTAGAGGCCTAATTTTTTCTATTAAATAGATGCTACCTTCATTCTGTATCTAAACATTTTACAATTAAGTTGCAAATGCTAAAACAATAAATATCATTAGCATGGGTCGTCATTCACCAAAAATCTCCAATCAATTGTCAATCATGAATATAATTTTATTGTCATCTTATCTAGGTTACGACCAGTGGCGCAACCAGAACTTTTTTTTGGAGGGGACTAAAAAAAAAGGAGGCTTGAACTCCAGTTGATACCCACCTATTTTCATGAAGTGTAAAAATTTTTTGAAAAAATTGTAAAATGAATTGTATCATGAATTAACCATACATAGATAGTCCCCCCCGTATATACGAATTTTTCGCTTCTAAATGTTAAAAAAGGAGCCAAAAAGTTTTTTATTAATATCTAGAATAAAAATTGAGTTGGAGTGTTCGAAACTAAAGCCCTATAGCCAGTACGAGTGGTGACATACGTCATTTTCTATCCAGTCTATTTTGTATGCAAACCAATGCAAACCTCATGCAAAATAGTTAAAGATGTAGAATCCAAGAGTTGCACAAACTATATGATAATTTTTGAATTTTTCAGAGGAAAATAACGTAAGAAAAATTTTAAAAAATTTTAAAAATTGAAATGTATTAAGTTAATTGAGTTATAAAGTTGCATACAACTCCATCTACTCCAATGTTTACATTTTTGGAGAGGATAGAAAATGGCGTATGTCACCACTTGTCTTATTATAGGGCTCTGTTCGAAACAGCTCATTCGAAAAAGCTTGACGTTTTATGCATGATTCAATTTGTAAACATTATTGCCATCGATGTGAGTCTCGAGTTATTTTAATAAAACCAGTTCATTTTAGAGCGCCCTCTGTGAATGAGCTATAGTACTAAAAATAAATTTGACTTTTTGTTTAGTTTTTTGCAAATATTTCAAGAAAAAATATAGATGGAAAGTTTACAAGTAAGTAGCTCATTCAGAGAGTATGAAATTCTGAATGTGTTTCACTTTTAAAAAATAATTGTCATTGATTTACTTTTTGAGATAATTCGTAGCAAAGTAAAAAAATCATTTTTTAAAATTAATTATTCCAAAAGTAAATCGATAACAGTAACTTTAGAAAAATTAATCATTTTGCATTTCAATATCTTTAAAATGAGCTCATTTGCGAGCCTTCTATATGAAATATATTAGATTCCTCGTTAAAATGTTCAAGACCACATCAGCAGTTACGCCGATTTGACGAAGAACATTTTGGGAGCGCAAATTGATTGAAACGATTTCCCCGACATGTTTTAAGTCGTCTCAAGGCTGAAAAAGACCTTTCCGGTGTACTTGTTGTTACACGAATTCAAATCTACAACGGCATCCAAGATAGAACAACTGAATTTTTTCCCGCGATTCAGCGTATACGTTTAATAATTGATTTTTGAAATTTAGATTTTTTGGGGGAGCTTTAGCTCGCTAGCCCCACCCTTAATTACGCCACTGGTTACGACTACACATCTCGTTGTGAGATACCAAACAACAAAGCAATAAACTAAATGATAAATACATAGAGTATTTAACAATGCTGAAATGACGACGTAAGTAGTCACTTATCATCTTTTCTTCATCTCACTGATGAACGACATTTTACCTTAGTTTTTGGTAGAAAAAGTTCATTCTTTAGATGAGTTCTTGATAAAAACTATGGCTATTACATTAGCATACATTATTTGTATAAGAGAGATCGAAGAAGAGAAGTGGCTTCAAATCTTCATACAAAGCAATGAGTATACTAGAAAGGCTTTCTTCAGATTTTTGATCTGTTTCAAAATAGCGATTTAATCAAAATTCGAAGAAGACTGCAATGCTCCCAAAACCGTGTTGCTCACTACAATAAGAGTCTTAGACGTTAATATAGCCAAGGTTCAGCTTTTCACCTGAATTTCTAAGGTATTTTTGAAGAGGTTTCAAATGATATAAACATTTCTTGAACATTTTATATCTCCTCATCAGGTTCGAGAGGAGGCAGAATTAGCCATGGAGCAAATAATTTTAGGACCCATTTCAATTTTTTCCTAAAAATCAATGAAGTTAAAAAATAATCCATATGCCCACGCAATAGCTAATTGCATGCAGAACTGGATTTTCTTAATGAATAATTTTTGATGAGGTTATATTTATATTACCACAAAAAGCAACTCAGTGGCAAAAAAATTCAACTATTAAAACGCAAAAAAAAAATTCAATACAATATATTAAACAAACTACATCAGTCTTCAACTTCACTGCACAACTTCACATTCACGACTGAAACATTTTTCGTCCCGCACCTCCTTATGTTGACAATACACCACGCTTCTTTTTCATGTTCTGCTCTCTGATTGGTGGTGAGCTCCTTACTCCTTCACATACCCCGCATTATTTTTTCATAATCTCAATTTCATATTTTACCGAATTAATCCATCAATTTTGCTTCTAAATATAAACTTTCCACCTTCAATACTTTTTGAGTTTTTGCGATCACAAACTTTTTTTGGATTGAACTGAATACATAAACAGGATTTAAAGAAAATCCAGCTAATAATTAAATTAAAAAATAATTAATTAACATGGAGAAAAGTTTGTAAATCTGAAAATTAGTTTTCTGGGCCCTCTTAGAAACTTATGTTAGGTGGCGATCTGCGCCCTTGCCTCGCTCTCCCTAGCTCTGCTCCTCACTGAATCGACCTAAAAAGCTCAAACTTTGTATCTTGAGTTAGTTGGAAAATAGAATCAAGGTCCCTTGAATAGCGTATGATGAAGATTTGAGGAAAACTTAATGAAGCATCAAAAAGCTCAAGCCTGAATTCAGATTGCGAACATATAAAATTTTTAGCCTTTAAATTAGAGATGGTGAGGAACTGAAGCTATGAATGAGTTTTGTACGATAAACTGGGCTATGATTATGAAATTTTTTCTTTTTTATATTTTATGATCAAATGTACGTATGAAAATCGAAGTTCGTGAGTTCATTTTGAGATTCAATATGACTAGTCAAGTTTAGTTCGAAACGTGTAGATTCTTGATTTAAGGAAAATTTGGTAGTTCTGAAAATAGTTCAAATTCAAGAAGTGTATAGGCTCACATGTGATGTAAAACATGATCCAAAATACTGTTGATTTTGGAGGAGATAGTAGCAGGTATTTATAATCTTTTCATACTATAGGTGCAGGCGTAAAAAAATCAACAGCATTATCCATAATTCTGAACATGCTTTCATTGAAAGTTCAGCAGCTATAATACGGCATGACTGCTTACAATTTTTTTTTCTGACAAAAATAGAAATTTTTGAAGAAATAAATCATCATTGAATTATATTAAAACATAATTTTTTTTCAACATTTTTTCTTTTTAATCGATGTTGAAAAATTTCCAGGTTTTTTTTTTTGGTATTTTGATAAATCGTATAAATTGGGTATATTTGTTTGTTTCAAAAACTTTGAAACATTTAAATTAACTGATAACGCTATTTCAATGAAAGAAATAAATTCTTTTTTATTTCTTTCAATTTTAAATCTTTTTAACGTTTGAATTTTTATTACCAATGTAATTTTCATTAAGTACGTTGTTAGTCAGCTACACTAAAAGATTTCTACATCATTCGAAAGAAAATTTCATGCTCTAGAACCTTCGTATACATAAAATTCTTTCTCAAGTTCTTCGTTACGATGAAAATTCCAAAATACATAATTTCTCCCAGAACAACCAATGTGAGATAACAACAGCGAAGATTAACGCTGATTACACTACGATGAAAAGCTTTATTGTAATTGTTTATCAACAATAACTTCTGTACCAAAACTTCGCACATTATCGTTTGTAACAGTACAATATCACCTTTCATACAGCACTGATGAATTTTAAATTGATATGAATTATAAATTAGTAATTTGTTTGCTATACACGCTCACCGAATGCGCTGTATGTTCGGACGTTCGCAAGAAACATGTGGTTTTCATTATTGCAGATGATCTGGTATGTCTTGACTTATTTTTATAGTATATACGATAAAATGTTGCTAACTGAAGGTAATAAACAAAAATAGATACGGCGTGACATTCATTGTTTCAAATTATTTCAAAAAATGTCAAATTATCACCTAGGCATCGAGAAATGTCTATATGTTAAAGCATTCCATGTAAATTGGAGACACCTTTTTCTTAATCAAGTGTGTTAGGAGCTCAAATTTTTGAAAATAATTCACATTGACTTGATGAGGAAAAAGAAAAAAATTATTTGAATATTCTCAAAAAAAAAAGAATAAATATTGTTTTTAATTTATGTAATTAAAACAAAAAACTCGCACATAAAACATTAAATTAATTGCAGTCATTCTCTATTTACAAAAATATTTCACATATTCCCACAGGGATGGAACGACGTGAGTTTTCACGGTTCCAATCAATTCTTAACACCAAATATAGATGCATTAGCGTATAGCGGTCTCATTTTACACAATCATTACGTAGCGCCACTATGCTCACCATCCAGATCTGCGTTAATGACTGGAATAAATGCGATAAAAACAGGTTGGTTATATGTAATTCTACCGCTCGATCCTTCAGTGGAGTCTACATGAAAAAGATCTTGCAGGCATGTATCATGAAGTCATATATGCCGCTCAACCCACTGGTTTACCTTTGGATATTAAAATACTACCCCAATACCTTAAAGACTATGGATACAAAACTCACGCGGTGGGTAAATGGCATTTGGGATTCTGTAAGGAAGCTTATACGCCTACTAGTCGTGGGTTCGATTCTCATTTTGGATACTGGACAGCTCACGAAGATTATTATAACCATAACGCCGAAGAATTTGTAAGAATAGCTTATTATTACTAAGTATAAACTATAGGGTGGATGTTTTATTTTCTTTCAATTTTTGGAGAATTATTAAGATAAATAGATAATAAAAGTTGTAACATAACTTCAATATTATGATAAAAAAAATTAGCTCAATTGCTAGGTTATTATTATTTTCTTTCTCCATATTGTTGAAAAACATAAAAATTTAGTTTTTTCTTTTTTTTAAAAATTCCATAAATTGAAATTTGAAAAACTCGGCAATTTCTTTAACATAAAGGTGTCATATTTACTTATTTAAGACCAAGAAAAAAAATTTAGCTGTAGATTTCTTTGGAGTTCTTGACTTCCGCTTTCAATAAAATGACTAAAAAAAATTCTGAGCCATTTACTCTCTATGCACTTGCTTCAAAATTTTGAATAAACTCTATTTTAAGATGCACTGGGCATTTGTCATATGATTATCTGAAACGCAAAGATCTGAAGACCCCTCCCACAAATCTTTCTTTTCAAATCAGTTGGGCAGTAAATTGTAAAAGCTATTCTCTTTCATCATACACTCAGTTTAAGAAAGAAAAAATACTGAATTTTCAAACTCTGCTTTCAAAATGGAAATGGTAATTACTAAACAATATTTGAGGAGGGGCGGGGGGTGGAATATTCTGAGAAAAACATTAGTTCCATTTCACTGTTTTTTTTTGTTTTTTTTTTTACCTTTATCAACTCTCCTGAAAAACAAAACCCATCCACTCTATCACCCGTCTTCAAATATAAAAAACGTGCTGTTAAATTACATTAATTTCCTTCGCAGTACATGTATGGCAAGGATTTCAGGCGAAATATGAATGTTTCCACAGGATACATAGGCCAATATGCTACTGATCTGTTTACTACAGAAGCTATAAATATTATCGATTCACACGACACCAAAGATCCCTTGTTCTTGCATTTAGCGCATTTAGCGGTGCATTCGGCCAACTCGAAGGACCCACTACAGGCGCCAAAAGAAATCGTCGAGAAGTTCAATTACATAAAGGACAAAAAAAGACGGTTATTCGCCGGTAAATGTAAAAAACTCACTTGAAACCCATAAAAAGAAGGTCCAAATTAAAATCAGAAAATTTTCAGCAATGGTTTGGAAATTAGACGAATCTGTGGGAAAAGTTGTGCAGGCACTAGCCCGAAAAAATATGCTAGAAGATACCATAATTATTTTCTTCAGCGATAACGGCGGTCCTGCTGGAGGATTTAATCGAAATGCGGCTTCCAACTGGCCTATGAAAGGGGTAAGTACATAAGTAGCCTTCACTCATAATGATTACTCAAATAAATCAATTTTTAAATGGTGGCAGGGTAAAGACACGACGTGGGAAGGCGGAGTACGTGGAATAGCTTTCATATGGAGCGCCGATCTTCCTCATTTTGCAGTTAACAACGCTCTCATGCATGTACAAGATTGGTTGCCTACGATAATAGGAGCTATTGACGAACAAGGTGCTCGTAATTCAAAAAAATTAAAAGGTATCTTTAATGTTACAATCCAAGTAGTTAATTCAAGCTGTGAAAAATACGTCGTTTTACTTCTCTTATAATAATTGGTTGTTCATAACTCGTAGGTATTGATGGACGTAACATGTGGCCAGTGCTGAAAGGACATAAACCATCGGAGTACGATGAAATCATATTACAGCGAGATGAAGTAAGAGGCATTTCAGCTTTACGTAAACAGAATTGGAAAGTACTTCAAGGTAATAACTGAAATTTTATGCTCTAGATTGCGGTAACATTATATTAAGGGTACAATCCGTAGCAATAATTTGCTAATAATCACCCATATTAGGTACCACACATGATGGAATCTACGATAAATCCTTCGCTCCCACAGGCCGAGAAAAAAAATACACATATAATTACACGGAAATCGCTAGAAGTCCGGTAGCCGTTACTTTACAGAATAAATTTTCATTTCCAACCAAATACCAAGCAATCTCTTTACGACAAAACGTCACCCTTAGTTGCAACTACTGCGGTGATAACGATATCTTGTGTAAGTATACATATAAATACACTGTGCCTACTTGATTTTCGCACCTCCGAGCCCCAAAATTTCCAATTTCAAACAGATCATCGATTGCTTCATTTTTTGGGGTTTCTTATAAATAGTAAATAATGAAAATAGTCATACAATTAAATTTTATTATTTTTAATATTTTCATTTCTTTATTACAAATTAACACAGAGTAATTTTATCGAGAATCAGAGTTGACAAATATATCAGAACAATTCATGAAAAGTTGAAAAAAAACAACATATTGGTTAACATCATTAGGAAAGATCTAGAAAAAAAAAGTTACCAACTATGCCGCATTACTGGAGCTAAGTTTTTAACTGAGGCTAGTTCAGGTTTGCATTTAACGTGGCTAACTACTTCATGTCTACAGACCACACTCAATACAAAGTCTGAAAATCACTACCCTATTTCTTCCAAAATTACTTCAGAAATTGAGTTTAAAACAAAAAATAAGGTATTTAATTCTTTCCATGCGATAATCATATAAACACATATTTCTCAACGGCTCATCAAATCATCCTCAAATTTGTACGATCCGCCATTTCGGATCCATTTTGACTCACATTTATGAGATCATATTCTGATGAGGAACAAATCCTACATGCGAAGTTTGACCTTTGTAGGTGAATTTGGTGTTGACCCACATTTATGAGATCATATTCTGATCAGAAACTGACCCCTACATATGAATTTTGACCTTTGTAGGTCGATTTGGTGAGGAGATATGGAAGATTCATGAAATTTCTTGCAGTAATTTTTCCTCTAAGAATTGTTTTTTCTCTAACTCCTCTCCAAATTCATTTGGAAAGCTGAAATCAGAAAAGGTTAATTACTTGAGCTCATTTTAGCATATGACACCCCAATAAAAAATTTTCGACCTCTCATATACTCCCAGCACATTTTGAGGCCGATGACCCCTCCTTCTCGCACCAATATTATGTGTGAAAGTCAATTCGATATATAGTATACTTTTTATCCCCAATAATCGTATGAGCTTGTTGATTACATTTTTATTAATTTGAGGCTCCTCAGGTTCTACTCAAATTTGATAATCCGCCATTTTGGATTCATTTTGACCTAAATTCAAGAGGTCATATTCTGGTCATCAACTAAACCCACACATAAAGTTTGACCTTTCTAGGTCGACTTGGTGAGGAGATGTAGAAAATTCAAGAAATTTTAAGACTCAAAATTTCCTCAAAATCAGTTTATTTTTCCAACTCCTCTCAAAATGCACTTAGAAAGCTGAAATTTAGATATGTTGGTGTCTGTAACTCACTGTTTCATATAAAATCAAAAACAAAAAATTTGAGTAATTTGCTCCCTCTCCACGTCTCCTCAAAATTTGAGTGATCTACCATTTTAAAATTTATCAAAAAAACAAAAAAAAAGTTTTTGCCCATTTTCAAAAAGAGTCTCTCACCAAATTTTGAGCAAATTTTATGAAGAAACACAGGAACTACGTGTGGAGAAAAAATATATACCTATACCATAAAGTTGGACATGATTACAAATGATCTGAAACGCAAAGATTTGAAAACCCCCTCCACCACCGCCCATCTATTTTCAAATCAGGTAGGCTATAATAGCTATTGTTTTTAAGTTGAAAACTCAGCTAATAATTCAAGTTCATATCAAGTAATCTGATGGAAAATATTAAGAGAAATTCAAACTACTAATTAAATTTTTTTTTAACAAAAAAAATTTGACACTTGGAGGTGCAGGAATTACTTGACCATTGTGTATTTTCCATTAACCCATGAATTATTGGCTAGAACAGGCCAAATAGAGGCTGAATAGTTCCTACAAAGTTTACAAAAAATCATTGATTAAAATTGATGAAAACAATTCAGAAAAATTTATTTTCTGACAGTTAGACATTTTTTGAATGTTCAAGTTATATTTTGTCTTCTAAGAACTCGAAAAATTTTTAGTCATCAATTTTTTCAAAATTAAAGGGTATGTTTCAAATCGAATAACAATAATTTTTTCGATGTTTCCCATCAAGTTTTGAAACCTAAAATTTTTTTCAAGTTTTGTAGAAGTAAACTCTAACCATTTCTCCCTCGCACTCTCCATTATTTAAAGAAAACTGCGATTCAGCCCACTCTATTACGTATTTAATCTTTTTTACATTGATAGTATGCATTTTATAGGCACTCCATGCAATTTGAGACGAGAAACATGTCTCTTCGATGTTGCCAATGATCCTTGCGAGAAAAATAATTTAGCGAAATCTCACCCGGATATCTTGAAAATGATGTTAGACAGCATGGAGAAATATAAGCCAGTTCCTCCTCTATTCCCTCCCCTTACTTCTGAGGCCGATCCTTGGCACTGGAATGGAACGTGGACTAACTGGCTGGACTACACGACTTGAAATCTTCAAATTTGAAGAGCGGGTTGAGGCAATAGGGTATGACTATTTTGGATTCGATTCGAGGCGAAAAAATACCAATTCTTAGATTTTCAGGAAGCACGTACGGTCGTACGTAATGAAGAGACTGCATAGAATTTAGTTGAACTTAATTTGTAACCCTTGATAAACAAAATACTCGGTTTACCTACTAAATTTTTAATCAATTCATGTGTTCTATAAAGTATTTAAATATACATCTACGTATGTACGTACATACATGAAAATAACAATAAATTTTTTTTCATTTTAATCACTTCTCTATCGGATAAACTGATGGATCATATATTTAAACTCTCCGACGCCTTCGTCCCAACAAACAACCGCTCCGGGTGAAAAAACAAACAGTTATGCTCACGTGTTTATACGCTATAATACAGCCATTAACCATTCCGCTATACTTAGTAATTAAGATCAATTAAACCTATTTACCGAAACAAGGTCGAGTAATGCGGATTAATTCGATCAATCGTTCATTATCACGTATCCACGCATAACTCATTGTGGTATTGAAAAGGTACGAGGGAGAGAAGAAATTATGGAATTTTATTGAAAATTGAAAACCTTCGGACAAGGACGAGGGTATAAACGGGGAAATACGAGTTCAGCTGTTTCGCATGTGTATAAATAAAGGTGGCCGAACTTTAATTACAGATCGGGTGTTATTATGGAGCGCATAATTCGATCGAAGGGCATTCGCTTCTAACGTTGTAATTAATCGTTGGTGCATTTATAATGCGCGTTTGAAACATAGTCGCGTGTATTTATGAAGTTGCGGATTTGAATTGCATGTGTCAGGTGAATAAGCTCGATGAGGATGAAATTTTCAAGTGGTTGATCAAATCTCTTAGCGCATCGATATGTGATTAATTTATAAATGCATTGAATAGTCTTAAGATTTTTCAAATATTTTTCTATATAGGCACTCGGTACAGGCTGAGGAGTATCGAAATACATTCATTTTTTGTTTAATCTTGAAATTTTCAGATTTTAATATCATCATACAAAATGAAGGGAAAATAAATGCAGTAAATCAGAGTCACTGAGACCTAAATAATAAAAACTGATGCATGGTTTCCATAGTTTATTTCAAAGTTTATATTACTTTTGGACAACGATGAAAATATGCGATTTCAAAATCAAGCTTTTCATTGGTGAAAAAAAAATGAAGTTGATGTGAACTTTTCGAGCTTTCTATCGTCTCGGGGATAAAAAATGTAATGACCAAACTAGAAGTGAATTTGGAGTTGAATATTTTTGCAAAAGGAGCCCTCTTTGAGAAAATATTGGGGGAAAATTCTATTTTTTGGGAGGGTGTTGCTGTTGGTGAGCTATGCTCACAACTTCTTCGGAGAGTTATTCTGTGGATATTTGAAGACAAATCTTTATTCGAAACATTTTGGAGGAAAACCTTTGGATTTACTGGACTATTATATGTATAATACACTTTTGGTTGTTCAAAAACGAAAAAAAAAAAATTAATTATAATTTTTGTGTTAACTTGGGAAATATATAAAATAATTTTAATTCATTTAAAGCAACATGATTTATATCACGTTTCATATAAATTAATATGAAACTATTTCAGCTTTATGGGAGTCAAGAAACGAACTATGCCCAATTTTTGATATTCTTGGGTCTATAATGTATCATATTATCTTCAGTGTGGCAGTGTATCAATATATTGCTATCATGAAATTCAGTTGAATAAGTATAAGGTACGAGTAATATTTTGGAAACCCCGAAAAACGAAAAATACCACCATGTTTTCATCCGAGCCCTGTTCTAAATGTAACACAAAATCTGACAACTTTTTTTTATTATTCTGCATTGATGAAAGAAAAAAAACTGCTCTACATTGCATCATCAATCCTAGGCAACGAATCACATGAATTTAAAAAATTCATTCAAACTCTGAAAGTATAAAAAATTACAAGAATACATTATTTTCAAGGATATAATAACAGGTAGATAAATATAAATAATATAATTATACTTATCACGGTAATTTATGAAATAGCTAGGTCAAATAACCATTCAGATTAACACCATTTCACTAATTTCACCACAGAAATACAAATATTTGAAAAATTTTCCCTTTTACACAAAGAGCATCATTGTACAGTTATAAAACGAGGTGAACTTTATCACGAAACAATGGTAATAAATAACCTCACAAAATGATAACGCTATAGTAAGTCACACTCACACACACTACGAAATTTAAATTCATACGAACGTAACGAACTTTGAAATTGACCGATTCTTTCGTGAACGACTTACAGTATTAAAATATCTTTAAAAGGGTGTTTATATTATAAAAATGTTTACAAACTTTTAAGTTTTAGAGCACAATTTACTCAGGTGTAATCATTTTCGGGGTTTACCTGAGTAACATAAAATGCCTGATAAATAAAAAGAATTATTGCTCAATAACATTTCTTATAATTAAGCATGAAATCGTCGAGGATCAGTAGTTCGTTACAAAGTACTATTACAACGCTGTAATTCCCTTCATTTCACAGGTCTGAAGATGGAACGTTGTCGACTCGAATAATTCTGATTAACTAATAATCATTCTTAAGTAAACCCATTGATTTTGCAAGTACGCTTATTGCATATTTCGTATTGAGTAAGCGTATATAATGCTGAACCTCTGATATTTATAGCAAGAAACGAATCAAATTATCGATGGTGTTAGCACTGTTGATGTTGAATTAAAATCTCAAATCAATGAAATGGGTTCACCAGAAAAAACTAAATCAGGCCCGTAGCCAGGGGGGCAAGGGGGGGCGTTGCCCCCCTAGAAGAATTTTTGCCCCCCTTAGAAAAATTACCCAAAAACCCCTTTTTTACTTTTTAATTTGGTCATTGACACAAAAATTAATAAATCCACATAAATGTGTTTCAAATCGATAGTCACATTGATAAATTAACATATTTTTAACCTGACGATTGGTAACAGTGTTATAGAAAATTGCAATTGTATTAATATTAAATTTTGGACTCGTATTGTTAATTTGAAATGTACTTTTAAAAAAATAAAAAATTATATTCATAAGTGCATTTTGAATTTGAAAATTATTTTTGGTGTTGAAAAAAAATCTGCCCCCCCTTTGCCCCCTCTAGAAAAAATCCTGGCTACGAGCCTGAACTAAATGAAGAGGGATAGGCATCGTATAAAGAACTAATAGCTGATACAGAGAAATGTTTTCAACGCTTCTTGCGACAGTTTCGGCGTATTATTTTTTAACTCAGATACAAGCTATAGGTACCTATCTGATTCATATTCACGTACAATTACGTCACTGAAAAGTCGTAGAGGACACGATTAATAATAACATCGTCCAGTTTTATTCATGATTAAATTTACAAGAAGACAAGAACGATGCAACGCAACGCGATGGGATTTCATACTCGTACCTCAATGTAGGTGTATTTGCAAACATAGCAATAAATCACAACCGAGCGAATTATCAGCAATGAATTTGCGTCTGAAAAATATTCAGCTAAAATGCTGCCCCACCTCGAAAACGGGATTTTCGTATTTAACGCCTTCGCATGTTTCGTCTAATAAGCAATATACGTAGTAAAATATTATGGTAATGACGACCTACAAACCTAGTCTGTTATTTCATACGTACGAAGTTTCCATACGAATTCTTCGTGATAAAATTAATATATCTCATTCATAAAATGTAAGGAACGTTTATGTAAGGTAACGATCGACGACGCGCCTTGACGACCTCACTAAGTAAATACTAGCGATAATTGAAAGTCTAGCGTTGGTTACTGGAATTAACTAGTTTGGTGACGAATATGAATCTGTTTATCGAAAGAACGATGCACACGTGGTTGGCAGGGTAATAGGATAAGAAGGCATAAATCTCATCACTCTCGTTAATGTTAACGATTGACGCGAAAGTGCGTTGAATGATAAGCATATGATGAACTCGAAAAAATTGATAATAATTTTCGCGGTGATATGCGGTTCGCTGTGCAACGCGCAAAAAAACCGAATGTTGTTTTCATCGTCGCCGATGATTTGGTAAGTACGAATATAAAATTATAGCTGAAAAATATATAGGTAGATTCGTGCACGTAGGTACCTATTAATTAGACGTGGAAATTCGTATTTTGTATTTACCCGTGTGGATTCTCCAGGGATGGAATGATGTGGGATTTCATGGATCGGACCAAATTCCGACGCCAAATATAGATGCTTTGGCGTATACTGGAGTCATTCTTCATAATTATTACGTTATGCCGGTATGTACGCCGTCGAGAAGTGCTTTGATGACTGGAATGCATCCCATTCACACAGGTAACCGTTTATGTGTTCTGTTAAGATATGAAATTGGTCCAAGAAATTCGCGTATTTTGAGAGGCATATCAATGCCTAATCATAATATATGATACGAGTAGACGAAGAAAATGCCTTTCAGGTGATTGTTTATTTTGATAAGGAATGCAACATCGAGTCATCTTTGCAAATGAGCCTTGGGGATTACCGCTAGATTTAAAATATTTCCGCAGTACCTCAAAGATGATGGTTTACAAGACGCACGCCGTTGGTAAATGGCATCTGGGACACTTCCTGAATGGTATACGCCACTAATTCGCGGATTCGATACGCATTTTGGGTACTGGAGCGGACGCCAGGATTACTACGATCATACAGCTCAAGAATCGGTAAAATAGTTCACGTTTAATGTCTAAATATCGAGATTCGATTTTTGGTGTTGAGGTAATTTTCCATTTGTATAAACGACTTATATCTAGATGTTGCTAGTAATTGATTTTCAGCTTTGATATGGATATTCGACAATCCAGTTTCATAATTTTTAAATTGATAAAAAACATCTATTAGTGTTTGAACATTAGTATTTGATTGTTAGTGTTCTATATCGATAATCGCTTATGAATATTAGAGTATCGATATCTCAGTAGCCGATTTTCAATGTATTACTTCATAGATTTCAAACAAGTTTTCATTTATATAGATGCCGATAATCGATTTTCGTTGATTGGATGTCAATTACCAATTTTTAATACTTATCGACTTATTGTACAAAGTACATGTATCAATAATCATCTAATATTTGGATGTTGAATAGGTAGTCGATTTTTATTAGCCTAGTAGGTATTACTAATTGAATTTTAATTTTAATAGTAGTTACGTACATACCTAGTACTTAGAGATAAACCACCTCTAATCTCTCTATATATTAAATCAAAATAAAATCGGTTTTGAGATGCGCGCGCATCCTTGTTTTGAATAGCAGGTATAAAAGGTATATAGAGGATAGCACATATACAAAGGAAAAAAAGGTTGTAAATTTTAATAAAAGCTTTTTACATGTTACAATGGTAAGGTCATAAAATTGTTTAAAATGGCAGGAATAAAAAGTATAAAGAATAGCAGGTATACAGTGGGAAAAAAAGGTGATAAATTTCAATAAAAGCTTCGTACATAGGCAAAAGCTAGGGTTAAGTGGTAAAATTGTTTAAACTGGCAGGTATACGAAGGTATAAAGGGGCGAGCTCATCCTGAAAGGAAGAAATCTCGGTGGGGGGTAACAAATACGTAAGAATAAATTGGTTTGTGCAGTTTTGAATGTAGCAGTACTTATCGGATAAAATAATTTTTTTTTTTCACTTAATTTTTATTGCGAGCCCGAAGGGGCGAGTAGGCACTAGTGTAATACTTTTAAAATAATGAAGGACGACATATCATTCATAATCTTTCCATTGTAATTTAATCTGTAATGACAGCTGAGCTTATGTCTTGGTAGGCACACCACACACTTGGTATTCAATGTTTGTAATGAAAAGAAAAATAATAATAATGATAAAAATGGTATTATAATGAAGGAAATCGATCAACAGGGTTTAAATATCGATTGATTTTCAATATTTAGATATCAATACTCGAGACTCGATGATTGAATATCGATAATCCACATCTAATATAGCGATGTCTATAATCGAATTTAAATATCCTTATCGATAATTGCTCCGTATGTGGATATCGATTATCGATTTTCAT